>VXBZ01010963.1:79825-119049 GCA_013399135.1 Heliornis fulica | reverse complement strand
CACAGTACTCCAGGTGAGGTCTCCCAAGGGCAGAGTAGAGGGGGAGAATCCCCTCCCTCGCCCTGCTGGCCACGCTCCTCTGGATGCAGCCCAGGGTGTGGTTGGCTGCTGGGCCCCAGAGCACATTGTCAGCTCACATCCTCCGGCAACACAATCACAATCCAGCCCTGAATGTGCGTCGCCTCCTTCTCGCCAGCTTCACGCACCAACTCCCTCCCCAGTCACACACTACACCACGTGTAGCCTTTCCATCCCATTAGGAGCTCTCCCACACTTTACTCCCAGCCCTGACCGCCGGAGTTCAGACCCATTATCCTACACACATTCTGGCTGCTCACTCTTCATCTGGTGAGCACGTACACGAGTGGCATATGCCTCAACCATCCCAGAACACCATCCATCTCTGGATTGCCCCCCCTCCCTCCACACAGTGGGGAGGTGCAATCTCCTGGAGCAAATCCACACCAGTGCCTGCTTGCACAGCACCAAGCACTGCACCTGCACTGCTCCCCCAGCACACACACCACGCTTTCCCATCCCACCTCCTCTTTCCAACTCCCAGACATCCCTGTGGCCCATCACAGTGATGTTGATGTCCAACTAATGCTCTGCTCCCTCCCCAAGCCAGATACTGTTACATAAGGCTGGGTGCTGGCTGTGTGAGCCCTCCCTGAGCCTATAATGGATGCTGCATTTACCTAAACTTACTGTATGTACTTCCAGTATCTACATCAGCGCTTTGTGAAGCCCTTTGGGATCCCAGGAACATGAAAGACGCTATATAAAACCCAAACCCTGTTCTATTCTAGAACAGCACTTTTAAGTCTTTTTATCACAGAATGAGGCAAGGGTTGAATTGAGCCCAGAAATAGCAATTTAAAGTTTTCATGAAAGAGTAGAGCAGTATATGTTTGATATATTTTAACATAATCAGTGAACAGTAAGAGCTCTAAAAGCAAAGCTTTATTTGGGGGTGGGGAAGTGGTGCACAGGGGAGAAATGGAAGGGCTTGTTTTTCTTTGGGATTTTGTTTATTACAGGATCTGCCAGGGATCTGTCGGGATGACAAAAGTGGGGGTGGTGGGGGTGGTTAGAACACCCACACAAAGGTCTCTGATTGTTTGAGTTGAGGAAAATAACAACCTGTTTCGGTTGTTCGAGTGTGGAGGGTTATTTGGGATGTGATCTGAAACTAGCTGTGCAGCTGAAGAACAGAAAGAGGAAGCTTCAAGTTTTAATGCCATATCTAAAGCTATGAGGTTAAGAGTTAATCACAATTGATGGCAGGATGGCTGCAAGGAAGTGGCTGCCAGCAGGTGGCATGGATTTAAGCCAGGGCCTTAGGACCCTAGGGGTAGGCAGCACTCAGTGACACTGGAACAAAGAGGAGGTATCGAGGTAATTTTGATTTAGGCAGTTGCCTCCAGCAGTGCACTGGACACTGTAGTGAGGTCCACCTTTCGTGAGAAAAGAGGATGTGGACTATCTGGTTTATGTGTCCCAGACCCTTGCAGGTCAGCCCAGGTCAGCTCTGCACATGGACAGCAGAACAGCATCATGTACTCAAGCTCCAAGCCACAGCCCCCACATGTGGCTGCATATTTTCTTGCACGGTCCCTTCAGACAGCTCTGGGCACTCCAGGAAGAATTTCCAGATTTACTACTTTGTCAAACTTTGTTCTGTTGACATGATTTAGCTAAAGTGGTTATATATTGTGTATTAATTTGGGATTCTTTGCTAGAAGTATTGTACATTCCACCTATGGATGCACTTATCTATGGGAATTCCCCAAGGAAAATGTGCTTATGATAAAGGCCCATTAATTAGTACTTGCTGAACTCCCTGAGTTAGTTTTTAATCTGTTTAGTGTATTTTGTATTAGTGTAGCTCTAACTTTTAAAATCAAAACATTGTATGATACTGAGACAAAGGCTTTACTAAAGCCAAGTCCATCAATGTGATTATCAGTCCAACTTGGAATCTTCCCAAATAATTAAATCAGGTTTGTTTGATAAAACATATTTTCCATAAAATCATGATGACATCCATTAATTCTACTCCTACGCCTTAATTCTTTATCAATTTTTTTCCATTATTCTCTCTTCCATTATTTTCACTGCATTTATGTAATGATAAATTAACAATCTAGGGTAACTAGTAATTCCATATAGTTTTTTTTTTAATGTGACATTGTTATCAGAGCATCATGTTACCTGCAACTCTCATTATTTATGACTTTTCTTTGGACTTGTGTGATAGATAGCTTCCAAACCATTTATTGATTTAGATTTAGAGAATCTAGGCTGGTCTATAATAGTTGTTCAACTATTAGTGAACTTACAGACCTCCTCACCATCTCTGCCATCAGTAGTCTTCAGTTCAAGGATTGGGGTCACAGTAAAATCAACTTCCCAGTTGGTTATTTATACAAGTCCTCTAACTGGTTTATCTGCACCCTATTTACATCTCTGTGCCTCATAAGCATCCCACCCCTTTTTAATTCCACCCTTCCTTAAAAGATTTTCTTCTTAAGTTATTACACATTTTTTTACAACTTCTTTTTATCCATCCTGCTGATCAGCCCCTGGCCAAGGCCAACTGTCCCCATAACCATTCATTGCCCTGTTTTACATTCCTGGAGAATTTGGTTGGGTGGAGAGGACCAGCAGCTGCACCTACTTACAGGACTGGGCATTTAGTGCTCCTGGTTTCTCTCTCTGGAAGAGGTCCTGCCCTTGCAGTCAGATGTGATTCTCATCCACAGAGCTGCTTTCAAGCAGTGTGCTTTTTCCTTGACTTTGGATCCCTCTTATTTTCCAGGTCTGTGTTACAATGGACATAGCTGCTCCCGTGCCTGACTTTCTCACTCTGTACACATTAGCTGTCTTGATTTATGTCTAAACCTAGACATAAAAAACTCTGCAACCTCTTCAGGTCCTCTCCCTTCTTCCAAAATCACCAGCCTTTTTTCCTGTTACAAACAATATTTCTGTCTTAGAGATAAAAGTGAAGGGGTAATAGTTCTTCCCTACTACAGCTTACAGCCTATTGGTAAAATCCCATGATTCAACTAGCGAGGACTATATCATCTTCATACTTCAAATTACAAATCAACCTGAAACTTACTTCAGGCAACCTCTAAAATCTTTCCTCAGAGCCATCTCTTTGCACTGCAGTATATAAACTGTTATTGAATAGAATTGCCTTTTTTCCATCGTTATTAACAGTTTGTCATCTCTGCTTTATCATCACCAGCTGAAGCATGTTGTAATAGGCTGATACTATTGTTAGGTTTTCCTTTATCCCTAACATACTTTAAAACTCTATTTTCTTTGGCTTTCCCAAAGATGGATTTTCCCCTGATTTTTTTTTTGTCTGTATTAAAACATATTCTGTTTAAAAAGGATGATAGGATGTTAATTTCAGAGGTGGATTCCTCCTTTCATATAACAGTAATCACCATAATAATAAAAATAGGGCAAAATAGCACTTATGTATTTTTATTTCCCTTGTCACTGCAGGTCTCTGTATAACACTATTCAGTGCTATTATCGTGGTTAATTTTAAATGTCACAAGCACTGAAATTTCTACCATTTCTCATAGAGATATGCCTGGAGTCTAACAGACTTCTGGTTTTGAATTTATTTTTTTTTTTCCCTTACCTAATGATGATGTTATAATTTTACTCCAGTGAAGTTTCACCACTTCTGCACTATTGTAATTGAGGGCAAAATTTGGCCCTTTGACATCAATGGAATTATAGTAGAGATGAACATGTTTCACTTAGATCATAAAATCTTTCCTTGTAAATCAATCTTTGCAGTCCTTAAATCATCTCTGAAGATGTTCTTTGAGTTCCCTCCAAGCTGTCGATATGTTGTTGATGCTGAGATACTCAGAACTGACTGTTTGTCTCATTGAGCCCAGAGGGAGGGAAAAAATGACCTCTCTTGACAAGAATTTATATATATCCTAAATAACCCTGTTCTCCTGTTATTTGCTGCCATATTAACCTGATGTGCTAATGTGTGATTTACTCTTATCCTTCCTTCTTTCTGAATAATTCACTTCCTGAATAGCTGGTGGTTTATATCCATTCATTTTGTTGTGCAACCAAGATGTTTTCTGTCTGGTTTTATTCTGGCCTGACCAGCTGCTTACTACGTTGGCACTTGGGTGTTTTACTGATTTTCCAGCTTAGACAAAGAACTTTCTGGTTTAACCTCTAAAACAAAGCTAACAATGTGGCCAGCCTGTATAAGCCATATAATCTGTTTGTGTTTTTAAAGGATGTTTTGGCTTTCCCATGAGAAATTTTATGCTTCCCAGTGCTCTCAGAGCTGAATCTGGAGTATGTCTAAATATATAAAGACACTTCTTTGGATCTGGCCTTTCACCACGTACTTCTCCCACCTTGGGTACACGAGACACATATTTACACACAGTTACACATTTGGTGTAAATCAGCACACTTCTTTGACACTGGCTGAGAAACTGTCTGGCACAATGACTCATTAACTGCAAGACTAGTCAGAAGGGTGAGAATTTGGGAGGTTTTAAAAATTAGTCTTTTTTTTCTCCTCTTATTTTTAACTTAACCTTGATTTTTTTCCACATCTTCCATCCTCTTTGGGAGTCTTACTTAGACAAGTCCAGCCCCAGACTGTGTCTCTTTGGCTGGCTAAGTCAGTTTTATTTCCACTGCTCGTGGTCTTTTTGAAGCTGAGTGCCAGAAAGCAGTGAGGTGAGCAGGGTGAACGGGCTGGGAAGAGGGGAAGCATCTCCGAAGAGGGAGTGACGAAAGAGGAAACTTCTGGGGCTTCTCTTTGAAAGAGCAGTGCTGAAGGTTAAGCTCGAGCCAGCTGGCCCCTCTGGCTGGCACTGCTGATAGACAGAACCTTTATCAAGTGTCAGCAAAGACATATGACATTTATCACCATGGAAAGCCGGGTGCTGCTGCACTGACAGAGTATATTCAATACATGCCATCTCCACTGTACTGAGATCCCTTAATGGCATGATTTCTCACTAAGAGTGGGACAGCTCTTCCTCTGCCTCATCTCCACTTCTTTTTGATTCTTTCTCTAGATTTCCCTCTGTAACTTTTTCTTTCCTTTTTGGTTTTGGGGTTTTTGGTTGTTTGTGGGTTTTGGTTTTGGGTTTTTTTTTTTTGTTTTGTTTTGTTTTTTAAGTTCTCCTTCATTGTTTTCTATTCCCTATTATTCTTTCCATTTTCCTTTTCTTTAATTTGCTTTAATTCAATTCTCCCTTCTAACTTGTCACTCCTCTCCTCTGCCCTTACTCCCATTGTGTCTCTGCCCACATATCCCAGGAGAGCACCCTGAACCCTGTACCCTCAGGCAGTCGTAGTATGACTGCAGAAGAATAATTTCCAGACCTGGATTATGAGAGATTGCATATCACTTTAAGTCACAAGAATAGTAAACAGCTGCTGTTTGTGAAATCCAGGCTAAAAGGCTGGAATTCCTTCATCAATGGAGCTAAACCCTGTGTAGGTATATTAGGGCTGTGAGCAGAGCTTATGGGCACATCGCTTGCTGCACAGAGCAACTGCTCAATGGGAAGAAAAGAGATGTGAGGCACTGCAATTAAGTGATTATGCAAATCTAAACAGGGATTTTGTTTTAAAGTATTTTCCAGAATGAACATGATGTGATTGCAAGAGACATGTGAGCCCAGAAACAGGGACGCCCTGCCCCTGCATAACATACACCTGGGAATAACGGAGCCAGTCACTGGATGTCACCATTGAGCTGCAGAAATGAGGCTTAAAGTTCATTATTTATCTGCTTTTAAAAGTACTAGTTTTTAAGGGAAGCATCTGTCGCTGGAAGCCCTTGGGTGAGTCAGCACCTTGCTAGGGACCAGACCTTGCCTTTTGTAGGGGGTTGGCATTGGTGTCTGGCATTAGTGTGGATGAAGGCAATGTGCTCATCCTCAAAGGGAATGAGGTGGCTGGGGACCACAGCAAGGGAGCAGTTCTGTGGTGGTCAGATGAACATCCTGAGAACATGATGACACAGGGTCTGGCAAATAATCAGGAATGCTCTGCTTCATGCTTCATCCTTCTCTGCTGCATGCATGCAGTGCTTGGGGCACTGTGGGATGGTAGATGCTCTGCTAATGAAATACTAATGCAAATCAGAATAATATTCCACAAACTCCCTTGAGCTTAGCAGAAGAGCTCAGACAAGTATTATCCTATCAGACATTAAGGACTCACCAACATGAAAAGAACTTGGTGACCTACTACATGACCAGTGTCCTGAGAATCAGAGCCCCAAACAGAAGGAAAACAGAATAATTTTCACTTAACTGGAAATGTTCAGTTGTTTCTAGTCTCTTAGGTTGTTATGCAGAAAATTGTCTTTGATGATCCAATTAGTAGAAGGGAAGAGGGATCTAAGTGGGACTAAGAATGTACTCATGGCATCGATTAAAGGAAAATTGTATATGTCTATTAAAAAAAAAAAGGGGGGGGGGGAGTAAAACCCAACAGCCAAAGAGAAGAGAGATCTTTTCTTAGATTATCTCTAAAGAAATGAAAGTCCAAGGACTGATGTGCTGACATGGTCATTCCTGAACAACAAAAATAGAAAAAAAAACAGACAAGGCTTTGTGAGATTCCTGAACCCATTAGGCAAGTTGTTGGTAAGAGCGATGGCAAAGTCTAAGTAACTCAGCTTTATATAAAGCCTCAGTTATTGCAGGGATGCCTGGACACATAGGTCAAAAGAGGCAGCTGAGGAACAGGCAAGCCCAAGTAACCCTCTTCCCTTTAAAATAGGACAGAAGGCAGAAGCTTCTGGAAGTGGAAATTATAGTAGAATTGTGTAAGATAGAAAAATCTACTTCAGTAGAAGAGAAGCCAGTCTAAGAGGAGGGGCTGCATAGAGCAGGCAGAGTGCAGAAGAGCTTTACACTAATAGCAAAGGGAAGGATGGAGAGGAGGGACAGGGAGTGCTAATTTAGCACAAAATCAAGATGTTGAGAACCAGATTAATTGAGGTACCAAGAGAGTTGAAGGAATAGAAAATCTATAATTGCCTGTACGCCAGTGTGAAGATTCTGGGTAGTAAAGGAGGACTAGGAACCGCTCGCACACAAGTAGAAATTCGACCTACTTTGTTGTTACTGAAACCTAATGGGAAGTTATGCATGACTAGAATTTAAAAAGCACTGGTTTCAATCTGCTGAGGAAGCAAAACCAGATAAATAAAAGTGGGAGGGCCATATTCTTATGTCAGAAATGGCATTGCATATTTCTGAGTCTCTGGGAAACTAATGTTCTCACAATTAAAGACCAAATCAGGACCTGACTGCTATCCATTGCAGACCAGAGAGTGGCTTGATTTCTTGTCTGGCTCTTTAAAAATCTCTCTGTAATAGGTAGGGAGAAAAAGGCTTTAATCTGAATGGCATATAAAGGAGATCTCATGCTGCTAGAACTACAATATCCTTGATTTTTTTTTAAAAATGAAGATGACAATTTCCTAACTTTTAAAAGTGTTTTATCCAACAGGAGGGAAAATGGTGCTAAACCTCATCATCTTGACAGATAAAGAGAATTTGTTCACAGAATTAAAAGTCAGAGAGCTGTTTAGATGCAAGTGACATAGACTTGATTACACTTGCTTCATGCAAATGGAATAACATCCACAGATACAGGCGTACACAGGGCTGATTTCACAAAGATGAAAGTTACTATGAACCCAATCACTTGGGTAAAGGGATTTAAAGGGAAAACAGTAAATAACTAAGAACTGTGTGACAACATTTTATATGCTTCAAAAATACCATTAGTGCTGGCAAGGAGATAAGAATTTAAACCCAAACTAACCTGAAACACATGCAGGTACCAGATTCAAGACAGTGATACATTCTGTGTTCAGCTTTGCTCAAGGTAGGAGTGGAAAATGCATGGCTATCTTGAAGCCACAGGAGTAGCTCTGCACTAAGTGTTTGTGACAGTTCAGTTTAGATATCTTCAGACCAGTGAGTAAACTGCATATGTGGATGTGCCCTCAGTCATTTAGCTGCTCACTGACATTGAAATTCAACTTTGTGTACCCTGCTAGCCCAAGAGCTATGCACCATCTGGTTCTCGCGTCCGCTGTGTTGAAGGGACACCAATAATTCCTTGGCTTGGCTCGTGCCTGTTTGGGAGTGAACTTCAGCATGAACAGGAAGGGAAAGGCTGACAAACACAAGCATTTCATAAAATACAGGAGGAATTCATAAGGGGTCTCCACAGGCCTTAGACTGAAGCCTTTTACTGGCCCATAAATGACATTTCTGGAGCTTCTGATTTCCTCTGTCCTGGACGCTTACTGGAGCCATTTAATGGCAGCATAAGAGCCTAAGGATATCAGATGTCTGGGCCTAAATCTGTGTGTCTCTTCTTTCTCATAGGATTGAGAAGTGCTCAGTGGAGACCAGAAATAGCATATAATGCTATTTTTCTGCCTTTGCTTTAAAACACCCTAGGCTTTAATTAGGATAGCAGCAGTGCTAGAAATATTAGCTACACTTTGTGACAGGGAAATTGGAGGGGTGCTTTTGTCTCTAACAGTTCTTGCCTTGCTTTGAATGAGTTGATCTGAAATACAGTTCTCCCAATACTTGTGTAAACTAACATGTCTTTAAAAAGAATCTGCCATCCATCTTCTCTATGCCAGGTTGATGGATTGTGAACCTCTGAGTAATATCTCTTGACTGAATGAGCCATCTTAGCACCTCCATGGAGAGAAGAGATGTCACTGGGTGAAACATTGTAGATCGATGTGGGGTTTTTTGCTAGTAGCTGGGAAAGATGGGTTTGAATTTTTAAATATTGTGTAATTAGAGAATTTGGATAATATTCAGAGAAAAAATGGGCAATTTAAAAAATACTTTTCTGATTTCATCCTCCAATACAACATTTCTCCTTCTATTTCCACAAGGATCTTGTTACAAGCACAAGTTGGTCCTTTGATCAGGAGTTACTTTTAGCTTCAGATTCGTCCCAAGCTGAGGAGCTGGTGAGGAAGGACATCACTGGGTACTGAGGAAGCTTATGAAATGAAAGCCCCTTTCCCAAGCATTGCTCAAATATTCTGCCTGAGTTGTGCAACCAGAATTCTCACAGTGGTAACTTGGATCGAACCCAACTTTGAATGTGGATTATTCAGCTCTGCTGCTCCTATCTGCAGGTCCATGCTTCAGCAGGCACAAGGGCTATTTAAAATAAGGACACAGATGCCTAAACCCTCTTTCAAACTCCAAGATGCAGAACTGTGAGTCTGTGTTTGCAAAAAATGGTTTCTGCTTAGAAGGGAAGACTTACAACACTGAAGTCTAGATAGCTTGTCCTTGAGATAATGCCTTGAGAGTTCAGCAAAGGAGAGGTTTGTGCAGGGGGACTTCGGACCTCCTCTCAAACTGTTTCTTGAAAAAGGCTTTTTCATAGAATGAAAGAATCCTAGAATGGCTAGAGTTGGAAGGGACCCCCAGAGGTCATCCAGTCCAACCCCCCTGCAAGAAGCAGGGACACCCCCAACTAGATCAGGTTGCTCAGGGCCTCATCCAACCTGGCCTTGAACGTCTCCAGGGATGGGGCATCCACCACCTCCCTGGGCAACCTGTTCCAGTGCTCCACCACTCTCACAGGAAAGAACTTTTTTCTAATATCCAATCTAAATCTCCCTCCCTCTATTTTGAAACCATCACCCCTTGTCCTGTCACAACAGGCCCTACTGAACAGCCTCTCCCCATCTTTCTTGTAGGCCCCCTTGAGGTACTGGAAGGGGGGTTTTCTTCACAGAACATGCAACATATAAAGCCTGAGCAACAAAATTACCCACTTCAAGCTCAAGAGCTATAATTTAGCAGCATTAATGTCCTTCCTGTGTCTTCAGACCTCACACATTGACTAAGGAAGTATCCACAGGGCACAGTGCTACCAAAGTGCAGCTCTAGGCAACCTGCTCTAGGGAACCTGCTTTGGCAGGGGGTTGGACTTGATGATCTCTCAAGGTCCCTTCCAACCCCTGCAGTTCTGTGATTCTGTGTGAATGTCACATCACAACTAGTGTGCTCACCAGCATCATCATTCAGTGGCACACTCAGCTGAAGGCAGCATGAAGCATGGTATCCATGTGTAGCTGCATATAGCCCCCAGCATTGTCAGGGGGCTTTTGTCCCTTCTGTACATCAGCATTGTCCAGAGCAGCATCTGGTCCTTAAATCAGGGGCTTGAGGGTAGCCCATGTGCCATATGTGAAATGAGTTTGGTTTCTGGCACCTGAAGAATTAAAATCCTCACACTTTTTTTTTCTTGGTGGAAGCAAGAGATGGAAACCCCCATGGAAATGGGGGTAAAGAATAAAAAAAAAAAAAGAGAGAAAAGGCAAAAAAAAATTTACAACCTCAAGTCTAAAACAAAACTCTGGAAACAGAAATAAATATGCTTTAATAACTGGGACACAATCTACAGTCTGTGGAATTAAAGCCCTGTTTTCTACTGGCCAGCTGCCAAAGTGAGGCACAAACAAATCCAGAGAAAAGCAGGTTAATGAGAGACTTCCTGAACAAAAAAATAGTAAAAAAAAGTGAAAGCAACAAACTTGCAGAGCTGCTACTGATGAGATAAATAAGATTTGAACTGACATTATCTGATCCACTTGCTGTGCATATTTCATTTGCTAGAGCCAGTCTTTTGAGTCTCCTAGACACAGGTTTCAGCCCCATTCTCTCAGCAGCCATCACTGCATCCATCTTATCCATCCATCAACTTGTCCATCCCTGATCACAGTGGGATTTGGTTGCATCCTGAGCCTGTTGCTAGGACAGAGGTAAATGCATTGGGAAGGCATTTGCTGCACACTGCATCTGTCAGGAGGCTGAAGAGCCAAAGAATTCCTGATGTGATAGACCAGGTGTCAAAAGCAATAAATAAAAACGATAGTGAGAATCCCTGTTCAGCTTTTCAGCACTGCTGGCCTGGAGTTGTCTTTGCAGAAGATATTTTTAAGTTGCTTAGATTTTTTTTTTCCCCCTCTCCATCTGATGCCCCAGCTTGGGATTTCTCCTGCAATTATTTCTCCCCCTGGTGCATGCTGCTTTGAACTTGCAGTACTAAAGGGATGGCTTAAGCCACCAAATCACAAGGTCTGTAATTCCCACCCTGTTTTCTGAAACTGCAGGTTTGAGTCCCAGCTAGCCAGGCTTAGGAGTTAAATTAAGCTTCACAGGTTACAGCTAGGCTGCTGCAAACATCCTTCCCTTCTGGAGCTGATGACCTCCAAAAGGGTGGAGTAAGAAATAAAAATCCAATCAAGTTCCTCTACCTCATGCACACACACATGAGTGAAAAGAATACACAGCATGCTTTGGTAATGAGGCAAAGCCAATTGATTACAAAGAAATGGAGAGGCTGTTATAAAAGTCATTAACAATACATTTTCTTCTCCTTTGGTGAGGTTGAAAGACCCTTCTTCCTCACAAAGTCATTCTGAAGGAGACAGAGTCATAATGAAGACAGCCCTGGTCTCTTTCCCAGTTTCTAGAGGAATTTGTCTGGAGAAAGGTCTGTGACCCCACACAAAATAAAATCCTAAAAATTGGCTTCACAGGCAGAACATCAGTACTTTGGTGTCTGTGTTCACAAGTTCTATCCTCTGTTTCCTAATGAGCTGTACCTACCAGCTTCTTGCTCATGTTCCCTGGACTGGTGGCCAAAGGCATGGAGCAACATGTACTTGCCACAAGGTTCCAAACAAGCTAAAGCACAGAGCTCACATACATGGGTAGAAGAGTCTTCCCAGAAAACAACCTGGAGCTTCACACATTAGGTAGTATTTATCTATTAGTCAAGCTTCATTCCAGAAGCATATACATCTTTGTCTTTGGGCTCGACTGTGAAAACAGCTTCCCCAACACATTCATTGATTGTGCTTAAAAAAACACTGATTTTTAAGGTCCTGACAAATTAAAGCCTAGCCAAAGAAATTTCCTGGAGATGGGATATTTTTCCCTTTGAATCAGGACTGTATTTCCCTCTAACTATTACCCTTGGACAATAAAGGTTGTCCAAGGTGTCTAGTCAATGTTTATATATGCTCTAGCTTAGTTTTATCCTTTATATATATAAAAAAGAAAAAATCCAGGATGACATTTTATCCCACCTGTTTTGATAGCTGTGCAGACTGGGATGACTGAATTTGGGTTGGTAGGTTAGACTGAACACCTGAACTTTTGGCTGTTAAAAATAGGGGAAGGAAGTCCAGTCTTCTTGGACAAAGCCCTTTGAGAACTCGTGTATTTCAGAAAATCCATCTCCAGCTCTTAACCTAGTAACAGATTTTGGTGAAGCTGTGCAGCCTTACACAATCAGGAAATTCAGCTCTAAGAATTCACATATTTTACAATTCAATTGTCTCCCTGGATGTAATCCCACAGTGCTGGTCCACTTTCTGTGCTAATGAATCATAAAAATCCCATATGCAAAAATAAATAAAAGCATATTTTTTTCCCTTTTGTTTTCTTCAAGTTACATGCACTGGGGAAGAAAAGGTTTCTCCAAGCAATATAATTCCATTTTGGTTAAAATAGATACACAAGAAAATATGCCACTGAAAAGCTAGAGGGTTTTTGAACATCTTCCTGCTGACAGGACAGATAGATAGCCACTGATGTGCTATTAATTAGCAGAAAGGATAATCATAGTTTGAAAAATCCTTGGGACCACAAATATCTTTTTCTTTGATGTCTTTAAGGCCTTAGTCTAGGCTTGGAGCCCCACATAGCTTTCATCACAATAATAACAACAGTATCCTTTATGATGATGCCAAAGCCTAAATTACATGTGAAGACAAATGCTTCTGATAAGTAGAAGCCAAGATGCTTACAAGCCATCCCCACTCTCAAAATTACCATGAATTGCCCAAGAAATATAAGGGGAAAGAATAAGCAAATGATCCAAGATCAGGTAAAAGAGGGAAATCTAACATCAAGTGTAAAGCCATTCCCCAGCCATAAGAAGTCATTGCAAGTCTTCACATGTCTGATTGCAGTTTCTTGAGAGCAGTGTATGAAGATGAAGAAGTATGAAGTGAAGGAAGCCAGACATAGTGGTGGGTGATAAGAAATTACCTGAAAACAGAATTAAAAAAGAATAAAAATAAATAAAATCATTGAAAAGATGACATTGAGTAATTTAATTTTGGGGAAAGGATGCCTTTAACATGAGGGAAAGAATTCATATGCCGAGTGCTGGACTCTGATATTTCCACTCTGTGCACTCTGGTTCCCTTACACCACAAGACACAGAGATGCAGTGATTAGCTGTGAACTCCAATACATAGATTTGTACATAATTTATAGTTTGACTTCTCTAAGTTTGCATAATAAATAGTTTAAACACTGCAGAAAATGTCTGAGAGAGGAAATTAGGATTCTGAATGAAAAAGTTAATTATACCTCGAAGGATATTTTTTTCAGATATATACAGGCTAGAAAAAAAAGTGCCTAGAAGTGGATAAATTAGCAGATGGAAATGCAGAAAATTATGGGAGTGGTAGCAACAGGAGAGTTATCTCCTTAAGTAGGATAATTAGACTAATTTAATTTTTTAAACTGTGGCATTGCATTATAGATAAACAATTCAATAAATAGCAGCCTGGACACTGCTGCTGCGGATGCTTCTTGGGTCTGTTCAGAATTCTGGTTTTCATTTTCAGCAGTTTTCTGGAGTAGGAATACTGAATTATCATAATGAGTTGCTTCCTATAGTAAGTCATAAAGGGCAGGGACAGGAAATTATGGAGGAGTGGAAAGGAATATTGACATCATTAAATCAATCACTGCTGATTGGATCCGGAGCCTGATGAATCAGTGATTGGATCCTGTAGCTGGAAGACACTGGGGATCAGCTCTTCAAGGATATTTAAGTACTGAGCTTTTGCTGATTAAAATAAGAGTTAGTCGCCTAAATATGAGTCAGATGAGTGATATCTTGAGGAAACTGAAATATCTGAGGCCTAAATATCTAGCACATTTCTTCTAATTCTCAGCAATTTTCCAGAGTGATTACACCAAACTGTCGAGTTGTTATCTGTGTGTGATGGTGTACCTACACCCTATGTGAATGGGGTGGGGGAGAAAGATCAAGCAGGTGAGCTAAAGGAGACATTAGGGCAAGGGAGGGAGATAACAGGGCATGGCAGGGAAGTTGCTTTCACTGGTTTTTTTCCAGTCTATGTAGTGGAAATCCTACGTACACTCCTTTCCTTCCAGCCACTGACAGCTGTGATAGGACAGCTAGTGACTAGGAGTTTCTCTGATGTCAGATAACCATCCTGATGCACGCCTGAGATGCCTTTCAGCTCAGGCTGCCTCAGCTGTCACCCAGCCAGTGCTCTGGAGGAAGATAAACTTCTGCATTCTCCTGTTTCTCTCTCCCCTTTGCCATTGTAAGTCACACTTCAGTCTTGTGTTGATTCTCCAACATACAGAGAGTGGGGGCCAGGATGCAGCAGAGCAAGATGCATTCAATTACCCAGCGATGAACTGACACCTGCCAGGTCTCTCACACAGCATCTGATCACCAATTAAAGGGATGATTTATGGTTTAAAGAGAGGATGCCCTTCCTGTCTTACAGCTTGGTTGTTTGGGGAAGAGGCCAACTCACAGACAGCAGTAAGAAATTGGGGTTTCTTGGCAAACTGAGATCTTTGGATGCAAACTTTGCTCATCGGCTCATTAGCACATGAGGTAAGGAAGCTTCAAAATGTTCTACTTGAGTGTAATTCACCTTCTGGGCAAAACAGGCTGATGGGATGGGAAAAGGTCTTCCTGCCAGCTCCCTGAGAGGTGGTCTGAAGTGGGTGTGGATTTTGTATGCAGACCACCAAAAGACCCCAGATTTGTGGTGTGGAAGGAAAAGGAACTCCCATGTTCACATCTGTTTGAAACCTGAGAGCTGGTGCACAGGTTCCTGGCCTGGCTCCAGCAGGCTCTTTCCGCTGAACTTATAATTCTCCTCTTTTTCTCTTTTATTATCACTATTATTTTCCTGAACATGTTAATTGAGGTGTAGTGGATAAAGGTTTTAAGAAACCCTAGAGTGGTTAGCCAGATGATTGTGGGTTATTTTTTGCCAAGGTTTGGTTTTTTCCTTCCTTAATGTGACTTATGTGATTCTTAAGAAACCTGCATAAATTAGTGGCTCCCCACAGGGGATGGCAGCCTGCAGTAAGTTGTGCTGTGGACATAGATGGGGTAAAATATCACAGATAGATGAAAAAATGGAAGAGCTGAATTATTGACCTGCCAGACTTGAAGGATCTAATTTTACAATTCTTGTATTTTATGGCATATCGAATTAAAATTAGTTCCTGAAGGCCTGATAGGGAATAATGGTTGGTAGGACTTGTGGGGAGAGAAAGACTTGCAGAGCTGGTGGCTTCAGTCTGGATTGTTTGTGTATTTTGCAAATGGCTATTTAAAGTCATCCTACCCTGAAGTACTTGGTCAGATTTAGCTGGTGGAAACAAACGTCTGTGAAAATGGTGACCACAAACCTGTTGGATTCAGAACAAGGAGAAGGCAGGGAAGCAAAAAAGGAGGAGAGCAGAGTGGAGCAAATGCAGGAAACTGATAAATGAAGGTCCCAACAGGGAGGAGATGCTGGATAGTTGGCAGCTGCTAAAAGTGACAGTGTTTAAGGTACAGTAGTAAATCACAACAGTGCAGGAAAAAAAGCTAGAGTCCAACAAAAACACAAAGATGCCTTTAAAGACTTGAAAAGTTAAAATAAAGTTATAATCAAATGCAAATATCCCGATATATGACTAAGAAGTATACACAAGAATAGTGCAAATAAGCCAGGAGGGAATTGGAGAAGTTCAACCTCCAAGTGAAAGACTTTGGAAGGGATGCAGTTGGGGAAATACAGATATGTAAGTGTGTAGGGTGGCCAAGAAAATACATAACAGGGTCGTTGTGAAGCACAAGAATTTTCCACAATAGGAGGCAATGGAGTTAAAGAGTAAGTGACTTCCATGAGTCAAACTAACCACACAAAACTTTAAAGGAAAGTGTTACTGCAGGGTCTGTGTGATTAATAATTGTCTTAAACTACTCACTGATGCTGGGGAGGGCCCAGAGGACCAGAAAAGGACAGACATTGTTCCAACAGACCGAAAGGGTATAAGGTGAACCCAGGGATTTATAGACTATTCATCTTAACCTGGAAAATAATAGAATAGATTATCCTTTAGGTGCTTATAAATTTATCATTTAATAATAAAATGATAAAAGGTGCAGTCAACATGGGATTGTGAGGAACAGATCCTGTCATGTCTATCTAATTTCTTCGTTAACTGAGCCACATGCCAGAGTGGTTTGGAATGATGCAGTAGTTGTGATGTATCTTGCTTTTAATATGATCCAACTTCATTTTCTTATAAGCAAACTAGGAAAATATGATCTAAAGGAAGTCCTTTAGATCAGGATGGGTCCACAATTGGCTAAGTCACACATGAATAGTTCTCCTCTAAACTGGAAGGACATTAGAATTGGAGTCCCACACTTCTTCAATATTTTCATTATCCATGTGGATGATGTACTAAGGTGCACATCTATAAAATTTACAAATGACACTTTGCTGGAAGGGACTGTGTGCAGTCTGGGAGACAGGCTTAGAATTTAAAATCATTCTGTTAGCTTGGAGGAGCAGTAGAAAATCAACAAGATGAGATTCAATAGGACAATGGTGCAAATGACTCTTTAGGAAGGAGAAATCATGGCCACATCCATGAAACAGAAAAACTGCCTTGATGGGAGTACAGTGGAAAAGGATCATGGGGTTATAATGCTGCACAAGATGAATATGAATTAACAGTGAGAAGAGGATCTGTTGTTTTCTGAGGGTGTCAGACAATGAGTACTAGGTTTAATTTCCAGTAGAAGAAAGATCTGTGGTAGATGAAGACATCTTGGCTCTTAAATCAACTACTAAGGACAGCCATGAACTATCCTTTACTGGGTGCTTTTAAGAATACTTTAACAAGCTTTCTGTTGATAGACATCTAGATCAGGGATGTTACTTCTCTATAAACTCAGGGGTGACTTCCATTTCAATTGGGATCACAATCTCTATCTTTGGAAGTGATCAGAAAGCCATCCTGGAGATAAATTTATCTGCCAGAAGCTCCATCAAAATCAATGCAACTCATACTATACTGAAATAGACTTTAAAAAAAAATAGTGCTCAGGAGTAGAGTACATACAAGGATGTTAACAACAGATATTAATCCATTCCTTTTAATGATGAAATAACAGCATCCAAAAGCAACTTTTGTTGCTCCTGTTTCAATTTTAAAGAAGAATTCAGTGTCTGAAAGCTTTTCTGCCTTTTTATTTTTGGGATAATAATAAGTAATACTTCTCACAAGCCTTTCCTCACTTAAATCACAGTAGCTACAACATTCTTCCTCCTCTTATATCCACAGTGTGCTTCTTCATAAACAAAGTCTATGGGAGTCCAGTACTTTACATGTGAAAAGACCAACAAAAATATCCCATCTTTCCCCATTCTATTCGCAGTGGTAGTCCCTGCTATGTTTAATATTAATTCCAAAAGTAATGAATAATAATGATAAACAATATAGATGATTGCTGGGGTGTGATTAATGGCTAATGATAAATAAGGGGGGGAGGAGGAGGAGGAGCAGCATTGTTGCTTGCCTGTAGCATGTATTTGTTTCAGGATCTGAAGCAGGACAGGAAAGTCTGGCGCAGTGATGAAATAGCCACATTCTGTCACTGTTTTTGGAAAGGTTCAAGGCTCACAGTGGGAGCCAAATTTTCACAAAAATGCTGCATTTCCTGTGCATTGATTTCTTTTGCTGATATGCACTGTGGTAAAAGCTGTTAGAGGCACAGAATGGCCAAGGATTTATCCATTCCTTTGGGTGGTTAAATAAAGCCTGAACTCTTCTGAAAATCATGTCTGCATTTCTGGTGCTGAGCTTTTGGGAATTCAGTTCTGATTTTGTTTGGTTTCTAAAATTTGGTCCTATGTGGCTATCTACATAAAGAGCCCAATCTGCTGTAGTGATGAGGATCATGATCTGGAAGGGAAAGAAGAATGAAAAAAAACAACCCCACAAAACAGAGGGAGCAAATCCTGGTTTTGATTTTGATCTTAGTGGTAATGAGTAAAAATTGTGACTAATTATACTAGGTTAATTGGCATTTGCACAGGTGCAGATGTGACATGTGAGCACACCCTCTGTTTGCTACAGATGTTAAAACCTAATTTTAATTTCATAAAGAACTATTTTATCAAATGCAGAGGTCTGATTTAACAAAACACTGGTACCTGAGCTGGATGTAAAGTGGTACAGCAGCCAGATATCTGCCTAGTCTTGCACTGAAGCCTGAAATCACTTTACTGATGAAGAAACTGATTTGTTTCTCTCTTACTGATGAAAATCTGGAAACAGCATAAGGAAACAAATGGAGTTTCCCAAACTTCATACCAGGTCTAAACAGGGGCAGGCTTTCAGCTGGTTATTCCCAAGCCTTCACAAGTCATTTCCAGGTTGCTGTGACTTCAGATTTTCATAGCAGCCAAGAGAGGTTTGTGTCTGACTAGATATGGCAGTAATAAAAGAACACTTCTGCCTCTTGTGGGGTGCAATTCTACAGTTCACCTGCTCAGTGCTCAGGGCAGCTGGATGTTGAGCCCTTAAGGTGTTTCCTTTCAAGAATCCCCAGGTCCTGAATCAACTTCTGACACTTGTCTTTTATGTCCTCACCCAGGGTGGACAAAGTACACACAGGCTGAGGAAGAAAGTTGTAGGAGGGGAGACTTGCAGATATATTTTTGTTTTTCTAAATTCAGATTGAAAGGTCTGGTGAATTACCCATCTCTGCATAGGGGGAAGCCTTTTATGGCTTTCACAATTGTCTCTGTCAGACAGGTTCTAACCTGACACATTTCTGACACATGCAGTTGCTGTCTGACTCAACTCTCTTCAAGCAACTCTTCACAGCAACACAATAAATAAATAACAGACCAAAATAGTAGATACAATTAGAGCCATTGCTGATCCAACTATTTTGGAGTAAATTCCACTGAGGTGAATTTCTTGTATCATTTTAATTGTTCTGCTCTTCAGTGACCGCTTTGCATCTTCTGGGTAACTCCCTGCCTTTGGACAGGTAGCAGTGCAAAAGTACCCAGGGAAACCAAGAGACAAGTAGAGTTCCTGGCAAGAGGAAACATTATCCCAGTTTTACAACAACAGCTTTTCAACGAAAAACCCTGTGGCTGTCAGAAAGTCACACCTTTCAGCAGGCCCCTTTTGAAAAATCCCAGACTCTGACTTTGAAATGCACTTGGAAGCAAATGCTGAGTCAGCAGAGAGCACATAGGTGTGCAGGGCTCACTCCCTGCTGCTCCAGGAGGGATCAGACAGCAACATTCAGCTCTTGCAACATGATGATAAACATCAGATGGTTGTTTAGTGTCTTCCAGATTGTTCTGAGGGGCCCAATGAACAGCTGGATCAGCAATTGCAGCCCCTGTCTTAAGGGTGCAGCAGAAATCTTTGGAGTGTAAACAATCTGGCCAGAAATCAGAGAGGGAGGGGGTTAGGAAGGAGAGGAGGATGGCTTTAGATGACACCAACAAACCCTCTTGGGATCAGTCTTCCTCTGGTGGGATAATTTGATACATTAACCCTGCAGCCTGTAGCAGGAAGACATGAGAAAACCATGAAAAAGAAAGACTGGAGGATATCAGGTGCTGGTGGTGATCTGCAAGTAAGTGATTAGTAACAGGAAACTTGCAGAGCTTCTTATGGGGCTTGCCACCTCTGACTCTGCTATTGATCCAACTGACTAGCCTTTAAAAGCTGATTCTGAATTCAAATGGAGAGTTCTTAGAATTTTTTAAGACCAACCAAAAAGTCTGAAAACTGTCACAAATTTCACGTGACAGAAATGGGATTCAACCTTTGAGTATTCATTCGTGAATCTGTTCCCCTACCACTTTGTGTGTTTATAGCATGTGGAAGTGCATTTTCAGTTCTTAGTTCCTTTGCTTTTTTCAAGCATTTCATGAATCATATTCAGATGTTTTGCAGACCATAAACTGTGAAAACACTATTTTTTTTTTTCTAGGGATCATACCAGTTGAGAACATATGTGGCAAGCAGAAGTGTACAAACTGTGTAATGACCTCTAATCAACCCTTTTGCTTTCCAGTAGGGTCAGGAAGGTCATTCATGTCTTTCAAGATACAAGTTTTAGTCTGTATTTTAAAAACCTCCAGTGATGGGGATATCATTCTGCCTCAGCACAGTAGAAAGAGCTTTGAGAGCTCAACTACCTTGAAAAATTGAGGCTGAGCAAGACAAAATTTTCCCTCCAGCCACAAAGACCCTTGGAAAGCAGAAAAGCAAGCAGGAAAAGCCCAGAGAGCTATTAATGACCCCTTGGGGAAGCCTGCTGCTGGCAGTCACCTCAAACTCTGTATGGTTTGTGTAGATGAATTGCAGGTGCTTCCAGCCTGTAAGTCTGTGAAGTTTCCTTTGGCTTTAATATTTATAGGAAGCCACTATAACATATCAAACAAGTACTCTTTTTTACTCCATTACTCATGAGAGAGATAACTCAATATGTCAAATATGCCCTGATCAAGGGGCAATTTCTCTTCTCCCCATGCCAAATGCAGACCAGGTGTAAATGGATGCATCTCCATGAAAATTGTGTCTTTTTATGCTGGCACTGAGCATAACCCTCTTGCTCAGTCTACTGGAACATTTCCCAGATACCGATGTCAGCTCCTCAGCTCAATCCAGTGTGCATCACATGGCTCTTTTCTTTAACCAGCCCTACAGAAGGAACAGATTCCAATTGTACTTTCATGCCTTGCTACTTTGTTTAAGAGCATGAAATTGTCTCTTGGTGAGAGAGATGGAGTCTTTCAAGCTAGCAAAGGAGAGATGCTTTTAAACACCCTAACCCACAGGAATGTAACAGCTGCTCAAGCTGGGATTCATCTCCCTTCTCTTTAGAAGACCGATGGTGAGAGGTCTGAGATAATCACCCCCATCTCTCTGTAGTCTGGGGCTGGGGTGCCTCCAGAGGCAATTCATCTGACCCAGGTTAGACCTTGTTCTTGCCAATGAAATGAGACATCTTCCAGGGGAGCCTGTTTCTCTCTGCTGTCTGTAGAGGAAGTCTGGCATGACTAGATCAGACTTAGATGTTGAACACCTAGATGCTTAAATTAAGGAAATGAGCCTTACTCTGCCTAGCATACAGAATCTCAGCAGTTTAGCTGATGTAAATCCCTGTGCATTAAGAAGAGGTTATGAAACTTTATGTCAACCTTGTGTTGTGCTCATTGAGTTTGAGTTCTGAGAAACAAATGGGGGGGAAGAATATTTCTGCTGCCACTTTATTTCAATATATATATAAAAATAAATTCTGTGATGATCCCAGCTCCCTCAAGTTCCTTTGGAAATCCTAGCAAAGGTCTATGTTCAAACTAGACTTGGACAAGGCAGCAAGAAAAAATAATCTTCCCAAAACACTATTTCATAGGCTACAGAGAGTAAACAATGCAGCTTTCCAAATACATATATTTTTCCTTTAAATCTCAGGTCTCTCATTCACGTACAGAATTCCTCTGGCTTCATCATTATCTGTCATGCTTAGTTAGGCTTAGTATGAGTCTTCATTGACATTTCTGACTGTGGTTTTTTCCCTTCTCCCTTATTATACTCCCCTCTTCCTGTACTCCTGCATCTCCAAGTAAATCCAAGACAACTTTATTATTTATAGAGCACCAGAGATATTTATGCTTCTCTATGTACCAGTAAAAATGCATTACCTGACCTCAAAGTGTTCTTGTCTCAAAAGCATCCAGAAGATACCAAAACCTCTAGTACCACTGTAGGAGTCACCATGGTGTTAAGGTGATGAGATTGCCTCTATAAACATGCTGTGGTTTATGGGAGAGGGGTTTGGTGTCTGCTTATGACATTTTCCATAAAAGGAAGGCTATAAATTGTGTAGCCTTAAGAAAAGGTGTTTGCCAAAAAGGTGAAAAGCAAACTAACAAAGAAACAGAAGCTGAGCACCAACTATTTAGGTTTCATGAAGGGCTACTTCAGCCAGGCTCTAGTCTTGTCCTGTGGACTGAGTGGCAGTTGGTACCTGTGTTAATTTAACCCAAGGAAACACAGTTCATGCCCCTTCCTCAATGTCAACCCAAGTTCAGTGGCAACTTGTGCAGTCTCTGGGGACAAGAGGAGACTTGCACACTTCAGCTAGGTTGCAGAGCTTGTTTGGACCCTCTTTGGGTCTGTGCAATTCTAATCTAACATTGCCAGGAGAAAATTTCTCCCTCTTCTATGGAGGAAACACTTCAAGTATTGGCTGTGTGGGGAGGTGAAGAGGTGCAGACAATCAGTGCAGTCAAGTGCACCTCTTTGGGATGAGTAAAGGCAGTGAGGGATACAGATTTTTGGGCACCAGTGGAGCACATATTATGCCACATAATCTTGCAGCATTCTTGGCTAAAATTACTATGGGATGTTTTCATAGTTTAAAAAAAAAGCTGGAATTATTGCATTTAAAACACAAAATGAAAAACAAAATTGGATAAACACAAGTGAGATGGATTCCATGTATATCTGCCTGTTCACACAGACATCTGTGGGCACAAGATGCATTAGCCCACATATTCCACAACCCTGCACACACACACATAGACACACTTCTCTTATCCTATATGAATACTGTTGTATTAAGAGTTTTCCAGCTTAAAAGCTGCTAGCAGTCTCTACTGACTATCCACAGACAAATATATATGCAGGCACAAACTGCATTCTGCTCAGTGATGCAACACTTTGCCATTCTGAATCATCATCATCATCTTAATTATCAGAATCAGTACTGTGATATGCTCATTTCTGGGATATATTTCATCAGACTGTGTGAGCAGGTGTGAGGTTGGGGCAGGGGGAAACAACCCAACACAAAAACCAGACCAGTAAGGTCTGCCTGGGTAATATAGGGATGTTCTCAGACCTCTCAAGTTATCCATCCATCACACTACTACTCATATGGATACTTACTCTTTATTCATATGGATACTTATTCTTTGCCCTGGCTAAAGGAACATACCTACATCTAAACTTCAAGATATCTACCCTAGAAAATTCAACCAAGACCTCAACTGCCATCCATTTACTCCCACACACTCCCTTCCACAGATATATTTAAAAAAAAAAAAAAAATCCCATCACCACATTGAGTATTTCCCTGAAGTCAGAAGTAAGTCCTAGGAAGCTGCCAGAGGTTTAGAAGCTAAGCCAGCCATGCACAGCTCTGGTGCTGCTGACATTACCAGACGGCATTAATTTAATTCCACTCAGTTATGCTTTTAAATTTGATTTGAAAAATGTGTCATAAAATACCATTGAGAAGTGCAGTGCAGCATTTTGAAGCAGGCTGTGATGTTCCCTGCACTGACAAAGTCATGGGGAAGGGAAAGTAATTTTCATAGCTAAGTACTGGGGGGCATGTTGAGAGAGAGTCTTTTAGAGAGTGGGTTGAGTGAATCAAGAATCACGAATAAACATTATAGCCACTAAATATTTTCATGGTGTAGCAGATCCAGAGAACTCTGATTTAATGCTTTAAGGCCAAGGGTTGATGGAGAAAGAAAAGATACATACAAAGCCTCTCCAGTCAGTGCACATACCCAGGAAGGAGAAAAGGGAAGAGGAGACTGTGAAGCATGGGTTTGCAGGAGAGAGGTCTGCAGAGCTGTTAGACTTAATGTTAATTGTGTAAAAATGGAGAATATTAGCAATGAAGAGATACAGTTCGACCCTGACCTACTGTTACTCCATAAAGAAAGATGCAGCCTCCTAGTACTTAAAGGGAGTGTATGGACAGGAGAGGAATTGGGTTTTTACAAGGGCAGAGAGTGGTAGGACAAGGGGGGGGGGTTAAAGCTGGAGGAGGGAAGGGTCAGGTTGGAGATCAGGGGAAGTTCTTCATGGAGAGAGTGGTGAGGGGCTGGAAGGGGCTGCCCAGAGAGGTGGGGGATGCCCCCACCCTGGAGGGGTTCAAGGCCAGGTTGGATGGGCCCTGGGCAACCTTGTGTAGCTCCAGGACTGGAGGTTGGTGGCCCTGCCTGTGGCAGTGGAGCTGGAACTTGATGATCCTTGGGGTCCCTTCCAACCCAGACACTTCTGTGGTGAATACCTTTTGCAGGTGGGCTTCAGCTGGTGCCTGTTCTGCCTCTGGTCCACTTCCACTCGGGTTGCAGTGTAACATCCCTTGAAGCAGATGTTGGTTTCCATTCTTGTTCTTGGTTTTCCAAAACAGAGCTCTTCCTCCCACTTCCACAGCCAGACCATTTGTTCAGACCTGTGCTAGGCATCCTCAGAAGTACCTGCACACAGTGCTGGCTTGTCATCTGTAGGAGCTGGCATATATCTCTACAGACCCATACCTGGTAACAAAGGAGCAGATGGTCTTGTGAAAAGAACTGTGTTGGAAATGTTTTCTCCTATCCAAAACCCAGATTCTTTTTCCTTTGTCCCAAATCTGAGCATTATTTTGAAAAGGCAAAATTGTTAGTGGACAACTTGTGAGGAAGAAAATATCTGAGTGAAAGTTTTATGTTAATAATGATGATTTCATAATAATATTTAAACAATAATTTCAGACAAACATCTACAAATTTCTTGAACAAAAAGTTAAAATGGATATTTATGAAGTTTTGTGTGAGCCCAAAAGACTCTTCTCTGTGCCCATGAGTCCCAGGCCCCTGTTCTCTGTCTGAGCAGACTCTTCCATCAGCTCATGGTGATGGTTTCACCCCAAGGGATGGGACAGCCCTGTGAGGACCTGGGTCAGGGGCTGCATTTCTCAGCTTAGGTCCATCTCCTATTGTGATTCTTAGTGTTCATGGGGATGAGCCTTTTACCACATAACCTAACTGTGAACAATGCCTCAGTGTCACTTGGTGTGATAATGACAGTATCAGGACAGTTCTCCTGTGGGTTCTCAAGTCAGCCTTACAAAGGTAGAATGCATTGCCTTCACCTTTTGAATTTAAATCTAAACCATGGCTCCTGCAAAGCACCTGTGTGAGGGGCACAAGGATCTAATTTTCTGAAAACTGCCCTTTCATACCTCTCCTTTTTCTTCCTTCCCCACTTTTCCTCTCCATTCTTATTTTCCCTTTGACTGTTGCCTTCGTTTCTCAAAGCCTGGTAGGGCAGAGAATCGAATGGATGGCTGCATGCCTCACCCTTCCTAGAGAGAGAGATGTGAATACTGAAAGCCTCTCATCCTGGCAAGCTCCCAAGTGCTCTGTGACAGCCTGTAAGCACCTGAAGCACACCCCAGGAATACTGAGTGATCCACAGCTGTACAGTCCTGGCTACTGGCTGACTCCAAGCGATGGCACACACCTGGAATACTGAGCAATTCGCTCCTCACACTGGAATATTGAATGACCCACAGCCCCCAACACTCCCTGAATACCAAGCAGCTCCTCTGCACCTTTGCAATAGCAACTGCATCTGAAGGGAAGTGTTGCAGCATGGCTCAAAACCAATCCTCCTGCAGGAAAGGGGGAAAAAAAAATAAAAAGGATTTGAAAAGATACAGGGAATCAGTCTGAAGCTGTGGAGTTGGATCCTGAGCTAGGATTTTCTGAAGAAGGTATAGAATATAAAGTGCCCACACGTCACCAAAGGATGCAGAGGGAGCTAAGCACCTAATTCAGTTTATTCAGGTGCTTTTTTAAAAATCCAGTCCAAGATTGATCGTGTTCCCTGGAGAGCAAAGGGCATTGCTATTCCTAACAGGTCCTGGTGTCAGCAGCACAATGGCCACCTCTGCCCTGGTAGATGCGGGGTCAGAAAGGACGGAGAACTTGCTTGTGAACTTTGAATGACCTGCTCTTGAAGCCAAAACACTTCCTAATTTTTCCTTTCCTAGGGTACCTTAGACAGGAGATACACAAAAAAGGTTATTTGGAAACTCATTTTTCCCCTCCGGGGTATTAACACAAGCTTTACAAAGGCTTATAATCCCTTTAGACAACAGCAGCAAGAGCAGCAGCAACTACAAAGCCCTAAGCTTGGAACTCAATCCCCTGGTGATGGGCTGAACCCTTTGCTGAGGTTGCAAAGGAAAAGAGAAAGGTGTGAAGATATTTACATCAAACACATGGAACAAGAGAGGATTTTAATCAAACTTTTCTTTTTCATCTGTTCTTTCTTCTCTTGGAATCTGCTTTTTCTTTATCCTGATGAAATTCAGTGCTTGCTTTTCTGCCTTTTTTTTTCCCTCCCCCTGTAAAAAGGAGGATTTAAAAAAAAAAAAAAATCACAATCCCCCCTGAAAACTCTGAGTATTAAAACTCCAGGGCAATGCATCTCCAGAATCTATAAGACTATAAGAAGATAAGAGACAAAAACCCACAGAAACGTTTCCTCTCTGTGTCTTTGGAAGTTGCAGACGCGTGTATAATACCCCTAAGCCGGGGTAATCTGCTTGCCTCCTCCTGCCTTTCCTGATGCACACGGATGTACTTAGCATTAATATTCCTCACACTACAGCAAATGAACACCCAGGAGGCAGCTGACTCAATCAGTGCTTGTTTTACTTACTGTGTATCACTGAGAAAAGACCATAAACTAGAGCACGACAGATCTGTAATGCTCATTTCAATATGCTTTCCCTGTTTGTTCCAGCCCTGATGAACTTTCATATTCAGCCAAAATAAAAGAAAAAAAAAAAGAATTAAGAAATATATTATAACAAACACATTAGCAATGTGTGGTAAATTACCAATGGAGATTCCAGTTCCTCATGGTAGCAGCATTTGTGGATAAACACATTTGTTTACTTCATTTTTCCTGCTGCCTTCTCCAGCATACGATTATTCACTCAACGATGTCACGACTCCCAAGTCTGATGTCATTGCTGTTTCCACAGTAACCAAATTGCACCAAAGACAGATTTGAAACCAGGTAGGCTGGAGTAAAAAATAATTTGGAAAAAAACATTTGTCCATTCTCCCCCCATAAAATTGATGGGTTTCTCCCACTGCTGTTTGGAGATTGGAATTTGTTTTAATTATGATGGCACGATCACAGAATGCAAAGGAGCTAGCTGTTATTTTTGGACCAGATACAGCTGCAGGGTAATTGAGAGAAAGCTGTACAGATGATCTTACTTCATGTGTCCAGGATCACATACCCAATTGGATGTGGTGTGAGATATTGGCACCTTATTTCCCTGATCAATTCCTGCTATCCCTGATGGAGATCTACTACTGTGCTCAGCAGATTGGAGGATGGGAGTGTATTGGCTGGGTCTGTAATGACTGTAGCAGGAGCAGAGGCACCTACCTTAAAAGCAGCCACCTATACTATACACCCCAAAGTGGCAAATCCCACCTCTCCTGTGTCTTAATAACAAAGTCTACTTTCCTATCAGTTCCTCACGTATCTACTCGCCTCAAACCTCAGTTTAACCCATCCTACCTCTGGTCACTGTATTGACTTGATGGTGAGGCTCCCAGAGAGGCTTTAATTGAATTTGCAGCAGAAGAAATGGAGCTGAAGAGACAGAAAGGGAGATGATGCTGGGGCAGTGGAAAAAGCTTCAGGAGACAAGTTGCCTCTGGGGTATAAAATGCCATGAAAGCTGCTTTGATTCATGGAAACCAGAGACAGGGTGAGGATAGTAAAATAGTTGTAGACCAGGAAATGACTCTGAGGTAGTGCAGAAAACTCTGTTAAATTAGAGGGGTATTTTGAACAATGGCTTTAATTAGAGATGGTAGGTGATTTTAGTTAGGGTGATGCTTCCAGTGAGTTCAGGCTTCTCTCAGCTTCAGGCTGAGAGAGTTGGGGCTGTTCAACCTGGAGAAGAGGAGGCTCCGGGGAGACCTTCTAGTGCTCTGCCAGGACCTCAAGGGGGCCTACAAGAAAGATGGGGAGAGGCTGTTCAGTAGGGCCTGTTGTGACAGGACAAGGGTGATGGTTTCAAAATAGAGGGAGGGAGATTTAGATTGGATATTAGAAAAAAGTTCTTTCCTGTGAGAGTGGTGGAGCACTGGAACAGGTTGCCCAGGGAGGTGGTGGCTGCTCCATCCCTGGAGCCATTCAAGGTCAGGTTGGATGAGGCCCTGAGCAACCTGATCTAGTTGGGGGTGTCCCTGCTTCTTGCAGGGGCGTTGGACTAGATGACCTCTGGGAGTCCCTTCCAACTCTAGCCATTCTGTGATTCTAATTTCTTAGCAGATAGGTGGAAGCATTTTGGAGGGAAGGTGGTGAGTGAAAGCCAACTCTTAAAGAATCAGAAACCTATGTAAATATTATGGTATGTCTGTCCAATGATGATTTATGGGTAAGTTTTTGTTAAAAGGCTACTTAACACAACTGCCATGACCAGAGTTTAGTTGACAGTGAGGTTCTTTGCTCGGGCCCTGGCACTAAGGGAAGGGGCGCAGATATTTTCATGGTCAGTGAGAATTCAGTCAATCTGGGTGCCATCAAACAGGCTTCCTGCTTGACTCACAGGCAGTAGGTGGAAAGTTAATTCAGCTGCAGTTGGAAAGCGTGCTCTGCATGCTCGAGTGACTCTATTTACTGCATTCATCAGCTTCAAAGCCAAGATCAGCCTGTGGGATCCCTGCCTGCTGCCTTGTGGCCTGGACGCGGCTTTGCCCGTCCGCTCCGTGGCATTGTGTCCCAGCAGCCTGTTGTTAGAACAGGTTGTTATTACAGCAGGGCCTGACTGGCAGAAGCCCTCGCAGCGCCGAGCTGTAATCCGAAGACTATACATGTTCTTTGCCTCTGATAAACAGAGGGTTTTCCTCACGGTTTTACCTGCTTTGTGTTTTAATTGAGTCAGACTCCAAAAACCCACCCAAGGGCCGAGGCGCCTCAGCAATGTGTAATGTGCCTGATTCACCTCAAGTCGTGGCTCTGTATGGGGAATGTCGTTCAGATATATTTCTGCTTCAGGCTTGGTGACATTTGGGTTGCATTGGCCTCCTATAGACAATCAATTCTATATTCTGGGGGCCTTATAACACACTCTGTTGTGATAATTCTGTTTTTCTTCCCTTCATGTTTTGTTTACTCTCCTCAGACTCTTTGCCCAGATAATTCCAATGCCAATAGGTAACCCAGATTGTCACCTATCCCACTCTTCCTCCAAGAACATCCCTTCCTTCTCTTTCTAGGAATTAGAAGTGGTTCCAAAATACCTGGAGGGACAAATACTGGTGGTGACAGAATGCATGAGTGCCACGAAGCAAACAGTTTGCCCTCCACCAGAGGTCCTAACTGGGGTCAGGTTTGATTTACCTCCATTCCGAGGAGCTGTTTGAGTGCAATGTTTGGGAAGCCAAACAACTTCTTGTTGCTCTGAGTTCTGAATCCTGAACAAAGAGAGGAAAATGTGTCAGCTTTGTAGGATTATACTATGAAAATATGGGTAAAGACAGTGTGTACCGACAGGTCACTGAGAGCATCTCTTCCAGTCCCAGCTCCTGCTTAATGTAATCTTCAGGCATATTGAACAATGGACTCTGGCCACCTGTAGATTATGTTTATAATGCAAATGTCTGTCTTCCTATGCAACATAGAGTTTTACTTACCTGCTCTTTGCTCCAAAATCTGGGCTGTGCTGATCCAGTTTGGTTGCAGCCGGATCACGGATGGGTTGCCATGATGCCAGTTCAG
Source organism: Heliornis fulica (assembly GCA_013399135.1). Taxonomy (NCBI): domain Eukaryota; kingdom Metazoa; phylum Chordata; class Aves; order Gruiformes; family Heliornithidae; genus Heliornis; species Heliornis fulica. Next base: position 89,236 of record VXBZ01010963.1, on the reverse strand, counting down.
TCCCAGCTCTCCTTGCTTTCTCACAGGTCAGAGACTCAGTGATACTCCTCACTGGACAATGCTGAGAATGCCTGAATTACTAACAGGAAGGGGTTGGTGGATGTGAGTTTAGCCACAGCAAAGTCCTATGCCAGGAGTGTCACATTGATTCATCTCCTCGAAGGTCTCCATCATCCCTCTCCTGTCTCTTTTCCCACCCTGCACCCCCACTGCAAGCACTCGCTGTGATGAGAGTTCTTACCCTGTTACTGCCTCTTCAGTAACATCTTAAGATGCACAAGTTGACTTTGACTTGCCAGACACGTCCTGTTTGCTGTGCCACAGAGCCTGGTGATGCTGAGAGTCTGCTCACTGCTCCAGCTGGAGTCAGCTAAGGCTCCAGCTGCCTTAACCCCAGTGGAGCACTTGCTGTACCCTTTTCAGCATCCTGCTGCAAGGCTGGGGAGAGAAGTCCCACCCCTCCCAGTCAGACTGAGATGATTTGTGGCACACAGAGCAGGCAGCTGATTTGGAGGTCCAGAGTAGGTGTGTACTTGCTGTCCTTAAAATAGAATGTTTTTTTTTTCTGTGTCAGCATCTCTTGCTCCTCCACCCCCTGTGATATTTTCTGATTACATCCTTGAAGTGTCACCTGCACATCAGGTTTTTGAGAATGGCAGCTGATTCCTGAGCTCAGAGAGACACTGGGAATACTGGGGAGGAAAAGAAAAGCTTCAAGGGAGTTTGAGAGGGGGAAAAAAACAAAAGGAGAAAGGTGAAGGACATGATCTGTCCCAGCCTCCTCACGTCAAGAGCAAGGCTCTTGCCTTATTACCTAGTGGAGCATATTTGCTGGTGTTATGAGAGGTGCTTGGGAGTCACTGGGTTGGAATTAAGAGCAAGGAGCATTATCACCACCTGCTCTGGGATGAAATGAGGTGGAGGAACTGCAGTATAACCCTCAGGGCCTGGTAGGATGCTGTCAGCACAGCAGTGATTCTTGTTGGACTAAAGCTAGAGCTGATGCTCACCTCCACCTCCTCCTCATTCTTGCTCACAGAAGGTCTAGGAAATCTGTAAGGTATGAGATTGGTATCCCTAAATTCAAAGAGTCCATCCCACAACCAGCAGCCTGCCCCACAGACTGAGCCATTCCAGCCCAGATGGGGGCCATAGATCCCTGCCCAGGGATAGTGTAGGATGCCAGTGTGCCCTGGCTCTCCCCATCACTGTCCTGGTCCCATGCTGGGTTGGTGGGATGGGTCTGCTTTGTCCTGCCAGTGTCCAGGGGGACCCATCCTGACTCTCCAGCCCCCAGGGTGCCCCCAGCAATCTTAGCACCCCAATACCTTCTTTCAAGGCGAGGAGTGTGTGTTAGATCAACCAGTTCAAATCACAGACCCCTTGGAACAGAGACTCTCTCCCTTGTTGTGTAGATACAGCACTCACCCGTTAGATCATCTTGGCTTCCTAAAGTATTACTAAATAATGCTGAAAGAAACATCCCTCCTCCCTTTGAATGCCAAAATTTGGCTGCTTTGGGGATCAGATACCAGGGTGTTTTTTTTTTCCCCCTTGAATGCAAGTTGTTTACCTCACAATCCATAATGGATTATATAAAAATACGCCGGTTTATTTTTCTTACAGGCATCTAGCTAATGGATGAAGTAATTTAGTGCAGCTATTGTATTTCATTCAATAGCCTATATGTAGATTTGTTGTGAAGGATAAAATGTTCCCTCTTCAAACAGTAACAATAGGAGTGCAGTCTACCACTGACCTTGTACAGTGCTGCTGAGCTGTATGCAAGTAACAATGCGAGCCCAGACTATAGGCAGTGAGAGCCCAGAAATGTTTAGTTTGAATAGCAGGGACACATCCTCTTTCACAGTGCATGTGTTAGGATTTGCCTGTGTATAAGGTACAATTATTCACAGTTCTTTAAGGTTTGAATGAATACCTCTGATTTCTAACTGTCCTGAAAATAATTTTTTTTTTAAAAAAAAAAGTTGTTTGTAACTTCCTATGCATGAATCTTGTACTTTAAAATATTTGAACGTGCTTTCCACTACTCATTGTGTATGGGTATATGTGCTTTCAACAGGTCTATTGTAAGTCTATTGTAAGGTGTGTGTGTACTGCCTTCTTCCCCCCTAGAAACAGTTGTACTTCTGAAGCGTCACAGTCAGCTTTCAAGCAGGCTTTTCAATCCAGTGTTGCCTAATTATGGGTGAAGTGAGTCCTGTTGATAGGGAAAAGCATTTTCATAACTTAGGAGGTGCATAAAGATTAGGTGAACTTGGGATGGTATTACCCACACTGTCAGGGTATTACTAGAGAGTGCTAATGGAACTGTTCTCCAGTGTCAGTGGGATGGGACCCATCTTGTGTTGTGACCCACCTGAGAGTTAGCTATCATGTCTAGGCCAGTTGTTCAGGACCTTTCTAAAGTGTGTGCATAGCATTACACATCCCACAAAATGATTATTTCAACACCAACTCAGATAGCCAGGTAGATGGGATGAATAATCTGTCTTCTACAGATGCCAGTCACCCTCTGGATGCACCTGAAGGGGATGTTGAGACTAAACCCCTAAATTTTAGTTGGCTAAATGTAGTGCAGAAGCTACACTCCAAATAATTAAGCAATTAATGAATGTGTCAGTGGACTGGGGATAAATGAGGCATGTCCTTGGTACTCAGTAGAACACAAATGGATGCCAAACAAACATCAGTTCTCCTTGTCCTTGCACATTCCCCTAAAAGCCAGATCCCTCCAAAATGAGCTGCCTGACAAGTTCATTCTTTCTCCTTTGCCTTCAGTGCAAACCAGAGGAGGTTTCACCCAATATAAATGCAATTCAAAAGCACCAGGGATGATACCATGGCCACATTATTGCAGATTTCAATACAATCAGAACTTCATTTTCATTCTGATGTTCCCTTGCATGCTCTCCATGTGTGGGGAGAATCCATGAGACTCTTTTCAGGCCAGTGGAGAGTACCAGCTCAGATGAAAACATGCAGGTATAGTGGTAATTCTATGCCCTGTGGCTCTTCTTGGCCCTTAGATAATGTCTAACCACAAGCCACTAATTGCAGCAGTGGAGCCCTGCTGCTTTTCACATACTTGGGTCTGCAGAGATGAATGAAATCATAGTCCTATAAAGCTTTTCACTAAGTTCAGACATCTGACTTGGGTGTCAGAGATAACTGGCTGGAACCCCTAAAGCTCCTTGTAAAAACATCACAGAAAGGCTTGAAACATGGTAATTCATGCCAGGATCCTAATTTATCTGTTCCAAATCTGGAAGAGCTAATCCTTCTCTGCTGGCTACAGAAGGAGCCCAGGAATGTGACCCACTAAACTTGGATGCCCAAGATGTCTCACATGAGTCAGTGTGAATGAGAGATGATGCATTAAGACTTTATTAGTATCTGACAGCCTTTTGATCACAGCATAGAGTAGTTATAAGTAAAGATGTGAGGGTGGGATAGGTGCCAGCCTGCCTGACTGGGTTTGTTCCAGAACATCTCAGCTCATGGCTGTCCTGCAGCTGCCTCTCCACAGCCCTTTTCCTCTGTTAATTGACAGGCACCACCTCAGAAGTATTAAAACCATGCATCCCTCTCCTGAAATTCATCTAACTTTTCTCAAAATAACCTTTTTTTTTTTTATTTTGCATCGCCAAGATAGAGTTATTTTCCCCACAAAATCATTTTTCTTTTGTCTCCACTAATTTTTGAGCAGCAGATATCTACCAGTCCTCACAGGGGTGGTTTTCTTTCCCCAGAATCTCTTGATATTTACAGTCTCCTCCACCCAAACCTCCCCCCCTGGGAAGAGTGTCATCTTGGTCCTATGCTGGAAGCCCACAAGGTTCTGCAAACAGTGTCCCACTGAGGCCACTCACCTTGCTTCCCTCAATTCTAATGCAATTTTGGGTGGAATTCATGGCACTTCCTTCCTATCCTCAGCAGATGGGGCTTGTGACTACTACTTTAGACTCCAGAGGCCTAAAATCTTCCTGATTAACCTTCTCCAAAGAGCTTGCCCTCTCCACAAGTAGTCATGGATATCTGCTGGTGTTCTACATCACCCTGATGGGGTAAGGCCACTCTCTAGCTGATAAAGACCAGGACCTTACTCTCACTTTTATTATTTTCTTGCATAGGTTTTCATTTGTGTGGAGCAGGAAGGAGCCTGGGGAGTGCCATGGGAGGGAAAGCATCCAGGAGAACCTCCACAAGCGTGTTTAGAGGGATGGGATTCCCACAAGGAGCTTTGACTGGTGGAAAATGTCTTCTTCATTGATAGTAGCTAATGCAAAGCACACTGCCTGCAGCTTTTTATTTTAATGTAGACATCTGAAAGTGACTGTATGATGGAGGGAGAAAGGGAAAGGTTATGTGTCTTCGCAGGCCCAAAATGGCAGTATAATGAATATAAAAGCTATCCTCTCCTCCTCTAATACATTCACTCACCAGCCCAACCTCTTTTCTAGTGACTGTAAACAACATTTGTCATCAGCAATGGGCTACTTTTCATTATAAAACTGATCTGGAAACTACATTTTTATTTCACGTACATCAGCGGCGATGGGCGAAGAAACAGGAGAGGGGGAAATATATGTTGTTAGCAGGAGAGGGACCTGGGACAAGTGTTGCCTGTGCAATTCTGGGGATCATTCATAAGTCTGGCCTCCAAGACAGAAGATGGTCTAATGCCTCATTAAATCCTACTGAGCAAACGATGATGTATCATACCCTTTCAATCTTCAACTAAGTAATGCAGTAAAAAAACCCTAATTTGCACATGTTTAATGCATTCATTAAGCTATTAGTCTTTCAACAAGAGATTTAATAGCAAATTAACAGTTTTTATGAAAGAAAAAACAACAACAAAACTCCCCACTTAGTAGAATTACTTTTGTGTCAGAGCACAATACAGGGTAATGGGCAATTAGGGGTTTCTGAGAGGAGGATGGGAAGATGGGTTTAATTTGTGTTTGGTTTATAATTAGCTGGTGCTTGGTGCTTAGAATGAAATGAAGTGGATCCCCTCCATGGGTAAGACGCTGACTTGGGTAGAAGGCACAGGGGCTAATGAAAATGAAGAAGATGGTAAGGAGCTGAAAGAAGTCAGTGGTCCTTTCTCAAGTTAGGTGTCTTTCATGCTCAGGCAAGACTTCCTTGGGTTCAGACACTGGAGGTTGAGGTTGACCTGGTATTAATGCAGGTCTTGCTGGAGTCTGCAGGAGATCTGACACCACCTACCAGGACGAGCACAAGACGCTGTTTTGTGTGATTGCTCATCAGAACGTTTGAAACTCAGCAAAATTACAGTCTTTAAACCTGGGCTTAAAGTTGAGCAAACTCTGAAGCACTTTGCTTAATAAAGACTGATTGTTTACTTACATGCAAAGCCTGAATTTCAGGCTGAATTCAATTTGGCAGGTATATGTCAGTGCAGATGGCTGGCAGGGGCTGTTTTGTAACTTTAGTTTGTGTAAGTCTCTTTAAAAAAAAAAAGGCTTAATGAGAACACTGAATTCCAGGGAGGACTTTGATGAGAGAGAAGAATTGCAAAAGCAAGTTGTTGTCTGAACTTACTGAAAATAAATACAATGCTTTACTTGAAAGGGAAAGAAGTGGAGCTGTGTTTGCTTGTTTATTTTTAAATGCTATTGCTAAGTTTCCTATTTCTTTGAAAAGACAGCTGACAGAATATTGAACACTAAATCCATGGGATTCTTGGGCTGTTTTGTTGTGGTTGTTTTTTTTTTCTTTTCACACAAACTTCAGGAAAAATCTTTTTTTTTTTTTTCTATCAGAAAAATTCTTTAAGGGATCCTACACTGAGCTTTGATTTTCAGCTGGAGTGAGACAGAAAGAGGGAGAATAGTCTCAAATCAATTTCTTAAAGGTCTGTGGAATCATAAATACAGTTTGAATCAATATCCCGTGTGCGAGGGTTTGTGTGTATGTATGTGTCTTCCCTCACACACATCTATCCAAGCAGCTGCTTTCCCATAACAGAATATTCAAAACCTCAGGGATAATAAATTAGCTTTCCAATGTGGAATATTAGTGTGAGGCAATGGATCTCTGCTTTTTCTAAGACTTTTCTCCTCACAGAGCATTCTCTTCTCTCACTGGTCCTGATTTTATATAGCTGTAACCACATTGGCATTCAGGACTGGGAAACACCCTGTGGAAAAGCACTTTTCTGCAAACTTTGTGAACTTTCAGAACCAGCCTGAAATTAAGCAGGTTCTGAAGGCTTGTCCCAAGTGGACAACACATCCACATCTCCATGTCCTTGCATCTCTGTAGGGGAAGCCAAGTTAATTCCTTGTATCACCCTGGACTCAAAGAGTAGTTTTCCTGCCTATAAATTCAGTAGGATCCTTAGGACTAGAGCTGACCATGTTTGCATCCTGGTGCGTTGTGTTCTGAGTGCTGCTGGTCCAATATTTACCCAAGGTAATGGAGAGTAATAATAAGGCTCTGTGCTTCAGGAAGGTAGGGCTGGAATTCACAAACGGGGTGTGTGGCTTGGAGGGGGCTGCTCCTGGTGGCTGCTGGCAGAAGATGGCATAGGTCCTTCACAGATGTTTCAGAGCCAGGGATCCTGGGCTGCTGCTGGGTAATAAAGCAGAAGTAAGGAGTGGGCATCTCAGCAAAGGAGATTCCTGGATCCTGGAATGCAGCTGGGCTGTTATGCATATGTATTAGTGCCAGAGGGTCTGTTGCTCTAATATGCTACAACTTACTGGATGTGCTGCTGAGGACTTCAGACACGTATCCCCATGCTAGAGGCTCCTAACTTGGCTCCACGGGAGCACAAGTAACAGATGTTCTCTCGGGGTTATCCTGAGCACAGGCCTGTGCAGCAAAAGCTGTCAGCTCCTTCTTTCCACATCCTGGAAGGCAAATGCTGTTTTCCCACTAGTCCTCCTTCCCCATCTTCTCCCACCACACCATTTCAGTGCAGTGAAGTGGGGAGGGACACAGCCGCCGTGTCAGCGTTAGGGACACAGTGCCCCATCGCTCCCCGCCTCACCCCGGCGTGACGGCTGCCCAGGCTGCAGCTCTCTGTCAGGAAGATCTGAATTTCATCGAGTTTTTCTCCTCAAGCAGCTTGGTGTGTGGGCTGCTGCCTGCTCTCTAAAAGCTTCTGAGATATTTGTAGCTCCTCTGCTTGTTCTGGTTTTGCTGGAACAAAAATAATTATTCAAAGGATGGGAGGTGGGGGAAAGGGGGGAAGTACGTATGCATAGATATGTACATGTGGATTGAGAAAAGAGGGGAAAAAAAATCTGAAGCATCACAGGTCTGTACTGTGTTTTAAAGGAATATTGCAAGGGAGACAACTTTGATCTTGCTGCACAGTGAAGGTCCTGATTAGGGGAGTACCGTAAGAAAGACCTTGCAGGCTTTGGACCAGTGTCACAGCTCTGCCCTGGAATTCCATTCCACTCTCTTACATCTTCTGGCAGGCAATAGCAAAGAAGTGAGCATCCTGCCAATTTGTAAGGAGTATTGTATGGCTGAAGGGCTGATCAGATCCTGCTGATATAATATTGAATAGTTCTTCTTTCTGGTCTTCAAATTCCTGGGGTTAATTTCACATATGCAGACAGATACGCACAGAGCACGTGTGACTTACCTGGGTGGAATGACAGATAAGGCACATGGGCACATCTCCCTACTTGCCCTGGTGCTGTGACTGAAGATATTTTAAACCATTCCAACCTCAAATTAAAGAAATGTTTCACATTTAATCTCTGAACACTTTGAGCTGAGCGAAGGATGAAATTTGCCTAATATAAGTTCTTGAAGCCGTAATCAGGTGGGATTGAAATGAAGTTTCAGCTTTTGCACTGGGTCATATCACAGGAGTTAAATTCTCCCAGTCTTGGGCAAACCTACCCATCACTTTGCCTCTGAGAGATCAGCAGCACAAATGGTTACACAGACATTGACAAAATCTGTCTGCCTGTTATTCCTTCCCCCTTTGAACACAGCAAAAAGCCAGGTCTAGCACAGCCCCTCTGCTGTAATCGAATTTCCCTGCCTCATGTACTATAATTTAAGGGGCTGGGCTCTTTTGGCTTGCAGTGATGACTTGGAGGTGTTTGCATCGCACAGAGCTACTGAGGAGAGTGATTAAAAATGGTGTGAAAATGCTGATAATAGTTCTAAATGAAACAATTTTAGCAAGAGAGCTGACAGGCAGCCTCAACCTCCTTTTTGGTGACTGCTGCTCCAAGAGAGAGCTTCCAGCAGCAACAGGCACATAGAGACAGAGCTCCTAAAACTGCAAGAGACAAAGATTGGCTTTTCTCTGCTGTACAGTTCTCCTGGTCCAGCTGGATCCACTCATCTGCCAGATGAAAGCTCTCCTAGAAGCCCATTCACAGTTTTCTTCACCCCTGTGAATGGGGAATAGGTGAAGGCCATTTGAGCTGACAGCCCTGGAGGATGTAGTTTAGCTCTTCAGCTCATCTACCAGCTGAACTAAAGATAGGGGAGATGGCAGCTCCTCTTAAGGGTACTCAGTGCTGGTTCATGAGACATCATCTTAAGGGCCAGATGGCCTCTAGGTATGCTCATACCTTGGTCTACTTCTTATGTCTGAAGTCTCACGCTGTTCTTTGAGGTGGGAGCAAGGAACTCATAAGAGTTGAAGTTAGAGCATCGCTGTATCAACTGGGCAGTGATGGGTGAAAAACAGAGCTTCTCTTCATGCTGTTAGTCTTTGATATTGAGTCCATATGATGTATTTAATACAAGATTAAAGGACTGGGGTATGCTTCTTGGCTTGCACTAATGGAAATGAGAGGTAGAAACATGAAGCTAGAAGTATTTTTTTCTTGCCTACCTCCAAGTATACATGGAAATGTAGCCCACTCCAGCCCCTTGTACTTAAGGATCCATTTGTGCTGCTGCCTCAGCTCCTCTTGTGGAAGGCAGCAAGTTGAAAGACTGATTTAGACACTGTTAATGCAAACGAGAGGAGACAGGCCAGTACTTAGCACGACAGGCTCCTCAGAAAGTTTAGACAGGGAGAAGCTGTTTCTTCTCTCACTGTCGTTTCCCCTTTGCAGCCTGCAGATAAGAATTTCATAGCCGAATAATTCAAGGAGAAGGAACCCCCAGGTAACACAGCTCCAGTCATCTGACAGTCCTTAAAGTACTCAGTCTTCAGACAACAACTATGTATGTATATATATATATATATATATATATATATTAACAGAAAGGGAACTGTGCAGAATGAGTGACAATGCATATTCTCAATATTCAGTGCATTCACCAGGGGATTCACAGAGTCTTTAAGACTGAATCCAGCCTCATCCTGACCCTGCCTAATCCACCTCTAGCCCATGTCCTTCAGCACATCATCTCTTGGCCTTTTCAATCCCT
>VXBZ01010963.1:63354-79740 GCA_013399135.1 Heliornis fulica | reverse complement strand
GAGACAACACCAAGGACAAGTCATTCCATCACCTTTCCCAGGATGGAAGTGAGGCTGACCGGTCTGTTGTTACCATCTGTTGTTTCTTGCCCTTTTTGAAGACTGGAGTGACATTTGTTTCCTCCAGTCTTCAGGCACCTCTCCCACTTCCCAGGACTTATCAAAGATGATGGAGAGTGGCCTGTCAATAACACCCTCCAGCTCCCTCAGCACCCTCGGGTGGATAATCCAACCTCCCTGGGCAGCAGGAGGGCTTCTAATTAGAGTGGGTAATGTTTTTTTTCTCTCCACCCCCGAAGTTCTGAGGAATAAGCTCATTCTCCTAACTCTAGTAATAACTCTATTAATTTTTTTAAATCTAACTGGCTACATTAACACAAGGGAAATGGCTGAAGATTCTAGGATAAAAGAGTTATCTATTGTGTAACTCTCTAGATTAAAACCATCAGACAACTAGGTGGATTCAGAAAGTGAAAGGGATAAATGTCCTGTGACAATAGAAAAATCAAAGGTTTCCAGATAGCCACTTGGGTTATGAGTAGACCTATAAGGGAAGGGTCTGATCAGCAGTGAGAACAACATCTCAGATGAGCTGTGGGGATAAAGCGAGAATTGCAAAATGTCAAGGTTTTAATTTCCTCACAAAGGAAATTCTTTGCAGAGGAAATTAAAACAAACAGTAGAAATTCCTTACTCATAAAAATAAGGAGAATATAATGAGAGAAGAAACACAGGCACCATGCAAGAAAAATGGGACCAAGTTTAAAAGTAATCTGTGTTCGTCCTCTAAACAAAATGAATAATTTTCTTTCAATTTAAATAAGGATGTTGATAATGACCATGGCAGAAGGGCAGGATGTGAATGGGAGGGAGTGTATGGACATTTAAATTACTACAGCTGAGCTAGAAGTAAAATTCAAACTGCTTGATATGATGATAACTAGAGGGACAAGTTGCTTTCATTTGATATTTCATTTTGATATCTGGAAGAGCTGCTCTAGAGAATCTTGGTGCAGTAGCAGGTTGATAAATGACAGAAGAATAGCAATCATATGTATTTTAGAAAAAAATGATCAAGGTTTTTTTAAGTCTGTTAGTGAGACCTTTGGTATACACAACTAGTTTTGAGTGGCAGAATAATTAAAGTAGTGTAGGATGGATCACAACTTTTTTTTTTTCTTTCCTGGGAAAAGACTGTTAAAGAATAACATGGTATCTGGCTTTGAGAAGTTATCTAATTTCTCTCTGATGTAATTTAGATATGTGTCCATATAAGCTAGAAACATTTGATACATGCAATATGGGAAGTATTCATTAAAGCAGAGGTGGGTAAAATGAAGTTAAATCTGATAGGGAGAGTGTTATACAGAGAGAGAACTTCACAAAGGATTGCACTGGGGTGGTTAGTCTGGAAATCCTTCAGGAATCAGTCCTGTCAGATCCAACTTCACATATTCCTTACTAATGGAAGTTAGCACAAAATCCCAGTGATGTGAGAAGTGTATAAACTGAGTGGAATTTGCTTGTGCCACAGTGCTGATGAGTCCTGGACAAATGATCTGAGAAACCAGTGTAGGAAAAAAGTGTTTGTTCACTCGAGAAATACCTGGATGTGTTAGAAAGTCTCAGATGACTCCACTGAGGTATCAGTATGTGATGGAACTGCAGAAAAGGCAAATTCTGAGATGCCTCAGGCAATGTGTTTCTGGGAAAGCAAGAGAAATGAAATATTTTTGTGTAGGAGCCTGGCACACGTTCATCTGTAATGCTACGTGCAGTTGTGGAGATGCGTGTCTAATGTAGACTAATTCAGATCAGAGCAGGTTTGGAGAAGGACTGATGGGATAATCAAGTGGATGGAGAGTCAAAGACTTGAATTTTTAAGACAAGTAAACAATTGATGTTGCTAAACAGAGTGTTGAGGGGTATGTGGAGATGAACAGGAGGATTCAAAATGCCAGGGAAGGAGATGATTTGTTAAGCTCAGGGGTAGTGTTAACACAAGAAGGAATGAATGTCAACTAGCCATGATTAAACTCAAGCTGAAAAACACAAGCAAGCTTCTCAGAGAGAGCTGTTCTGCAAAGCATTTCAAAGGGACAGAAAGCCTGAGACTCAGCCCACTATCAACATTCAATGAAGGCACTTACCCTAGGGTTTTGGTCATACTAGACTCTGCTATAATTAAAGAGTCTTCTCCTGAGTATGACTCAATCTTAGGTGTATTGGGGATCCCCTTACACTGCCTGGAGGTCTCAGGTATCCAGTACTTACTGTGGGTTCATCATATCCTTCTGCTGTGTTGGGTGGATCTGCAAATGGAAAGACACAATTAATTGTTAGATAAAGAATGATTATTTAAAAGAGATATACCTGCAAGAGCAAGCACACAAATTTGAGGACTCAGTTCTTGTTTAGATCAGTCTGATGTTTCCACATTTCTCAGTACTGATACCATTTTGGATACCTTTACAGCAAGCTTTTTCTTGCATTTAAGGCCTAAAAATATTTCAAAAGGAGGGTTGGGCTGCCCAGAGTACTCTGTTGTATCTTCTCAGTTGTATGCAGCATCTGGATTTTGCATCAGATTATAACATGGTCTCAAATGTCACTGGAAATTGTGGGAAGTTTAATTTTGGGAGGAAAGATGAGTTCCTTATAGCACCTGTGGGCTGTAGGGTTTGTTCCTGTTGGAGATGGGGCAGAATTATTGCCTTCCAGCCCTTTAAATAGAATCTAGATCTATTACAAAAAAAAAATTATTAATTCTTGTGTGTATTACTGAGCTGTTTATAGCATGGATGAAGCTGTGCCAATCTTTTGGCGATCGGTGATCCTATCGCTTCTCTATTTTACAGTGTACAGTGGCCTCTTTCATGAGATATAATAGTGTGACTACATTAGTATCTCTCCTGATGTACACCAGTTGTTATAGCCTGATTTTAAAGAAATTACATTCCATTCTCACTAGCTTAAGAAGATCAAACCTCTGTGACTATGTTTTTCAAAGTGCAACATTTAAATGCCCCTTTTCCAGGCCTCTCGCTGATCTCTTTCTCCATTTTATAAAGTGGTACTAATTTGAAGACATTTTAAAGTATGCAAGAAAGAAAACTGGAAGTGGAGGTTTGAAGGTGATGAGTCCTCTGGCGAGGGTGAGGAGGAGGAAAGGGAAACTTGATAATGCTGCCCTTCCAGGGATTCTGGCATTAACTGATGCATTATTTTTCTAAGCTCATTAAATAACCCTTAGAACTGTGAAAAGGTCAAGAGAGAGGGGAAGGAGCTGAAGCTGCCTGTGGATTTTGGTTGTACAGCAATTTCCCAGGCAAGCAAAGGAGGGAGAGGGGGTGTTGAAGAGGCAAGGATGGAGGGAAGTGGAAAAGGAGTGTTGTTTTTTCTGTGGATCCTTTCATTTACTGTTATGTAAAGGGTCTGAGGCTGATGTATGGCTGGGGGAGTGGGGATGGGGGGTGGAGGGGACCTCCTGGTGAGTCCCGGGTTCAGAAAGTGTCCCCTTGCTTTCTGACCTCTTTAGAAAGGACCCCAGGTGTGGCCTGATCCAGTCTTGGTCCCAGACTTGGTCGATGGTTTATGTCTATAGGATTATATGTAAACTCACATGTCTGAAGGACTTTCACTTAGACAGTTCCTCAGAGTTGAAACTAACAGGAAATTTATTAAAGTAACAGATCTAAAAATCCATGATTTCTGTTGATAAATACAGTTACTGCAATAGTGCTGATATATCAACACAAGTTCCCCATGAGCCAGATGTGTGTCCAGGCAGCCAGGGGACACAACCACATCCTGGGGTGCCTCCAGCACGGCACGGCCAGCCGGACAGGGAGGGGATTGTCCTGCTCTGCTCTGCACTGGGGCGGCCTCACTTGGAGCTCTGGGGGCAGGTTTGGGTGTCACAGGACAGGAGGGACACAGAACTATTGGAGAGCATCCAGAGGAGTGCAAGGAGTATGGTGAAGGGTCTGAAGGGGAAGTCTTATGAGGAGAGGCTGAAGTTCCTGGGGTTGTTCAGCCTGGAGAAGAGGAGGCTGAGGGGTGACCTCATGGTGGTCTGTGGCTTCCTGATGAGGGGGGAGCAAAGAGGCAGGTGCCTATCTCCTTCCTCTCTTTGGGGACCAGGGGTAGAACCTGAGGGAAGGGAACAGCATGAAGTTGTGCTAGGGGAGTTTTAGTCTAGATGTCAGGAAGAGGTTCTGTCCTGAGAGGGGTGTCAGGCACTGGGACAGGCTCCCAGGGAAGGGGTCACAGCACCCAGCTGGACTGAGGTCGAGAAGTGTCTGGACAATGCCCTCAGTCCCCAACTCTGAATTGGCTGGTCCTGAGCAGAGCCAGGAGTTGGACTCGATGGTCCTGATGAGTCCCTTCCAGCTCAGGAGAGTCTGGGATTCTGTGATACAATTATAATTACAATGCTAGTGAAAAAGGAATGTTGTTTCTTCTGTTGAACCTTACAGCATCTCCATCCCCACTCTGAACTCAGTAATTCATCTGCCCAAGATGCTGAAAGCAAAGGATGTCAGCAAATCTTGCCCACTTGCTCTTGCTTTCTCTTTCCCCCTTTTTCTGCCTTCATCTTCCCCAAATTCCTGCCACCCACCCTCTACCCCGTGCTGGGGCAAGAGCCATTGGCTTTGCAATGTTGGCAGCCAAGTGCAGAGACCCGAAGGGAGAAATGATGCAGGGAAAATTACCCCTCGTTTCCTCACTGTTCACCTGCCTTGAGTGGTTCACTTAATTAACAATGCAAGTGTGAGCTGACAGATTTGGCAGGGAACAATAATGCAGTGGGAGGTGATGGAAAGTAGTCTTGCTGGGAAAGTTGTTCCTGCCTTATAAATACACCTGATTATTACAGAGTCGCCCATTAATGACACTGTAGTTTATAGCAACATTTCCTGTTCCCAACCCTTGTTTTCATGGAGTTACACAAAGGAAGCAGAGTTTGTCTCTGGGAACTGAAATTCATCTCCCAGAACAGCTTTGTTTTCATCCATTGAAGATGTAAAAACAAAACCACAAAAAACAACCTGCCTGGTTTCCTGTGCATGAAGGAATTGGTTCAAGGTATATTTTTTTGTCTTCAAACACAGGAATTGTCTCAGTGTAATTCTTGGGACAGAAGCTGGGTCCCAGGAGCCACAAGGCTCAGGTCCTGTGTGCCCCTGACCCTGGAAGGCAGCATCAATATCCAGCTAGAGAGAGGTGTGATGCTGGTCTCCTTGATGCTGACAAAGATCAGGTGCTGCTCCATGGAGTCAGGGAATTACACCGGTGGAATAGAACCAGCAGGAAATCAGATGAGAAACCAGCCAAGCAGCCAAAAACCAGGACATTTAAACCAGAATGTATGTTATTTTCCCATAAAATTAAAGGCATTATAGATGGAAACAGAACCCACCATCTAAATATTAATGCTTTGTAAAGTTTGGATGTAAACTCTGTAATTTGGTCCAATGTCTAACAGGGAAAGGAATTGAGCTGGCATTGCTGAGCCAAGGGAGAAACCACATGCAATCAGGCAAAGCAGACTAATGATCTGCAGCTTTCTCCAGCACTCTCAGCCCAATCTGTTTTTCTAGTTTCATGGCTGATAGGGATTTCTGGCAGTCCTTGTCATAAACTGCATGAAATTTTGCCCCAGGAAAGTCCTCTTATTTGGATCAGACTCTATGCCAAGTCCCACATTCGTATCTGCTCCCAGATTTGCTTTGTCTGGAGCTATCTGGAGGCCCTGCAGAAGTAAATGTTTGTCATCCTGAGTTTTCCTTACACCAGTTGTCTATCCAAATCCCACTGTAACTTCTTATCTGGAGTAGCTGCTGTCTGGTGAAGCCACCTGCTGTTGTTTACAGCAAATAACACACTGCAGTTATCTGCAGATCAGCTCAGACATGGGGTTGGTGCCTTAGCAGTTGAGTGTTGTCTTTGCCTATCACTAAATGTTCTCCAGGGGTTGAGGCAGGAATTGCATGTCTCTTGTTCTGGTTGCTCTAGGAAGTCCAGCCACTCATTACAGACACCACATGCAGGAAGGTCTGAGGGATGAAGACTGTTACTTTTTAATGGGTTTGTGTTTTAAGCCATTTTGCAGGAGGCAAAGATTTGTCTTTGCAAATCCTTCCAAAAAGTTACCCAGGAAGAAGCAGAGGCACAAAGTCTTCAAACCCACTGATGCTGTGGGAATCTGGAGCATGAGAAACGTGGTTGGTTACCTGATCACATAGCTCTCCCTTAGCTCCTTGAGTCACATAACCTCGAATGAAGTGTTTCCTTTGTGTTGTTTTTTGTTCTTAACTTGTGAAAGAAGAAAAACAAACAAACAAACAAATAAATAAATAAACTAAAACAAAGAAGCAGAGACAAGTTTTCAAGTTGAGCTAATAGAAAATCAGGGTTAATGCTGGCTGACCAAGTAAGAATAATGAAGTTCACCCCTTTGTGGAGAAATGAGTGATATCTTAAGTACTCTGTATGATGTTAATATGAGACTAAGGTGCCAAGTGCAGGTCTGTGATTAATCAGTGAGCAAAGAACATTATTTGGGTCCAGTACTCAAAGAAACTCCCCAGAAGAGCCCATATCCCTTTTCTGGGCAGCCCAGTGAAGCTGTCTTTACTTTCGTCAAGAAAACCACAGCTCCAAGCACAGCATGTGCTACAGGATTGATGCAGTGTTGCCCCTCTTCTTTGAAAAGAAATTACTCAAAAATTCTGCACAAATAAGAATCCAAGAAATTGGATTCTAGATGAATAAATACATAGTGTGTGACATTTAAAACTTTTTTTTAATCCAAAACCAATGAATATAAAGCACAATGTTTTGCCCTTTGCCATTAGAAAATTGGGAGAGCATGTATTTATCTTAATGCAGAAATTGTGTGAAAGCTTAATTTTTATGGGTCAGAAACAGATCCAGATTGTTCTGAGTTCAAGGCTGTTCCCTTCTAGGACTGGGTTTTGGTAACCAGTGTTTTCATGTGTTAAGGTGAGCTCACAATAGTTCTGATAGGGTGTCAACAATCTGAGAGCTATCAGTTGTCGTATCTGGGTGTCACAGCACTCTATTTTAGCTTTCTTTGAGTTTGTTCATCTTGTTACTTTGCTGAGTGTACATCTGTGTTGTATTTGGACTCTGAAAATGAAATCCTATCAGTAATTTCATTCAGGTCCACAGAACACTTCTGCATTTGGTAGCCCTCGGGTAGGAGCTGTTCTGATGCTGTGTCCAGTGAAGACTTGATCTTTCTGTCTCAGTCCTGAACAGGCAAACTAGCCAGGTCTCTGGTACTCAGGGGCCATCTCCTGGCCCAGGTGGTTGCAGGGCCAAGACCCTAAAGCAGTTGCCTTTTGCACAACAACAGTAGCTGGATGTAGCATGGGGAAGATGCATCATTGGACCCTAACAGAGGATATAGTTCTGACCACAGGAATCCCCAAATCTTTACATCATGAGTTTACACAGCAGCTCATCAGTGCTGCAGATTGTGCTCAGGACTGTGAGAACAGAGAGCAGAAAGGATGCTCAGTTCTTGCAAATAGGTTGGGATTAAGGTCAATGGGATTAGGGAGTTCATCTTTACTAATACGGGTTGAAAATCCCCATTTGCACCACTTGCTTCTGAGTTCACAAAGAGCAGAAGAGTGATGTCTCAATGTTAGGTCGTGTATTCTCTCACCTACAAGTGTGTGAGGACACACATAGCCAGGCAGCACATCTGTAAAGCAGGAGAAGTATTTGGCATGTGTTTCCCTTGGGATTAGCACTTCAGCAAAGTACTGTGTTGAGCCACAGCAACACATCTTTATTTACCGAGCAGATTTTGCATGTTCGGTTGTGTGAGCGGGTAAGTACAAGACAGACACGAGCTTTTCTGGAATTGGAACAGTTTCTTTGTCAGTGCTATGGCTCCTCCATTTAATTCCACAAATCTGTAATCAGAGTGGCTTCACCCATCAGCTCAGTTGAGAGCACGGGAGGGAGGAAGCATCTCTTACTTTCCAGCTCTCTGCGCTCTAAGCATTGCATCAAAGTGGCATGGAGCCTCCTGGGAAAGGGATTTGCTATAACTCATGTCAGTCCCAGCCACATTATGTTTATGGATATGATAGACTGAACACTGAAATTACCATTTGCACAAATGATCACACAATTCCTTCAGGCCTACTGTGTCCCTTTAATAGTCCAATCTTTCAATAATGAAGTGGAGATCAGTCAGGACTCTCAGGAAATCCCATCTTTTTCTTTCATTTCTCTTTTTTTTTCTCCTTTTTTGGGGGCTGTTTTATTGCACACATTATTTTCATCCTTTCTCTGAGCCAGATACATTTACCAAACGTTTTTAAAGGAGATCAGAAATGAGTTCCTCAATATTCTGTTAATACCCCAGAAGTAGCAACCTGGCAGGCAATTCATTGCTGCTCGGGGCAATGAGTCATGCAGACTCAGAAGTTAGGGAACTACACACAGAGAAGAAGGATGCTGTTCATGTGGCAGCAGAAACAAGTGTGGTGCAGGAAAGATACCTCAGAGAGCAGGTTTTCCTTCCTCTACTTAAAACTATTCTTGCACACCCTGATCCATCACCTTTCAGTTGCCACTCAGTTCCATGGTACTTTCTGAGAGTAAAAGATGGGACCAAACAGTTGCTTGGTAGTTCTGCATCCAAGAAATATATTAATTAGAATCATAGAATGCATGGACCAAATGAAGACATGGACCATGGTCTAAGCAAAATCAAGGAGGGTTTGATACTCTTAATTGTGCCTTCATAAATGCTTCTACTGGAGTTTTTTTCACCTGCTTCTCAGGAGGAAAAAAAATCTCTATGAGAAACAGTAGGGTTTTAAAACATGAGTTTTAAAGACACAGCCATAGCTAAAAGGTGTAAGGGAGAGCTAATAGCAGTGGGAGGTACACATCAGGCTAGAATATAACTTAAAGAATAAGTTGAGGTGAGTAAATCTGAGCTTTTGGTACAGATATGGAAGTATTGGCTATGGTGCTTGACATGGGGCATGGTCTGGAGAGTTGATGGGAATGGAAAATCTGCTGACAATAACACAAGTTCCTGCCAGTTGTATTTAGCTAATAGTCCAGGGAATTGGGAGCAATAAAGAGATTGTGCCCTAGAAAGGAATCATGCTATGTATCATGTATCCTTGTTTGGATTGCAGCCCACAGCACTTGAGCCAGATGCTGAGGTGGTGTCAATCCATAAAACTCCATGAAAGTCAATGGACTGGACATAAATCTGTAGGGATTGATCGACCCATATCAACATACACCAGTGAGAAACCCAGGCCTTGCTTTTTTTAACCTCATATTTGTGCATTTGTGGGTTTCTGGTTCTCTCTCCTTAGCATATCATTATGTCCCATCATCTCTCCAGCTCTCTCCTTCATTCTCCTGCTGCTGCCTGCAGTGCTTTTCTCTGCCTTTCTCTCCACCTAAAATCCTCCTTTCTGTTGTCCTTAGTACATTTTTTTTTTGTTTCTCTCATTCCTCCTCTTGGATCCTTTCACATCAGTGTGCATCTAGCACTATTTTTTATATATTTCATATAAAATTTCATATGAATGTGCCAAGGGGGATTATGCCCTGGATATAACCCCACCAAAGAGTGGTCAAAATGATTAGTTTCCAGTGTGAACAGAGTCCCACTCAAAGTGGGGCACTGAAAGACAGCACCAAAGTTTCTGTTGTGTTCAGGAGCAAATTCTGCCTGGAAATCAGTTTGCTGACTCCTTCTCTGCAAGGCTCTGCAAAGTGTCAGAAGCAGCTGCAGAAGTTGCTACAGTGTACTCAGAATTTCAGCAGTCTCTCCCTGGGAGATTCCACTCCCTTGTGGGACACCCCCATCTCCTGTCTGCCTTCCAGAGGAGGGGAGCTGTGGATGTATTTGGTTTTAATTATTTCCCCTGTTGCATTCACTGCTTACGTTAACACAGCTCCTCTTGCTGCCTGCGAGCAGCTGCCTATTTGTCACTTCTGCTGTTTGATGTGTCGTGGTAATCTATGTGCACCCAGCCTGCTGTGCATCGATATTTACTGATGGAGCTTCTTGTATGCAGAGGCTGTTTGCAATAAAAAAGATAATGAAAAAGAAACTCCTTGACCCTGGCCAAGGAGTTAGCAGAAATCACAGCTATCGGCAGTGGGATACCCACCAGCCTTCTGTAGCATGGGAAGGAGAGGAAAGAGAGGAGGGAGGTTGAGAGATGTGGGGAAAGATGTACAGGTAAGGAGGAGGAAAAATACAGGAGAAGCAGTAAGCAAACTGAGTGGGGTGTGAGGGAGAGAAGTCTTTACAAGAAGGTGGAAATGTAAATGGGGAAGGAAGTATTGTGGAGGGAAGTGTGGGAAAACAAGGGAAGAGGGATAGGCTGGAAAATGGTGCAAATTCACAGATGAATGTGGGGAGAGGCAGGAGAAAAGAAAAGTTTAATGCAAATGCAGTAGAGAGAACCCAGTTGGCTTTACTGTAAATGGGTATTGCTGTGTCCAGAGTAGGTGATTAGCACTGAGGACACAGTTGGTGGCCATGAGTGGAGCCAGGCTGCTTTACACCACCATGCAATCTGTTAAACTCCAGAGACAGCTTTTGATTTACAGTGGTTAAGAATTTGTCTCCATAACCAAATTTCCATCCCACAAAGACTACACAGCATCCCCTCTCCTGATAACACTGCTCCCTGTTACATCCACACCTTGAGGCTGCAGGTTCTCAAGAGCTGGAAGTTCATGTTAACCTCTGCCTCTCCATGGTCCCCTGCCTCTCTAGGCTGTGACATGAGCATGGCTCAACCATCAGAGGCTTTCTAGCCAAGAGCTTGTGAAATTTCCTCTGGAGAAAAAAAGCAAGTGTGTGTGTGTGAGACCAAACCTCAGTGCCTTCTACTCCCATAAAGTTTTTTAAATGATGGAATGAGTGGGTTTTTTTCGCCTATCTCAGTCACTGCTGGGGCTCCTGCCCCTGTTGTTACTGAATCCACTTGATGAGCAAGAGACCAGATGCATAGAAAGATGCTGTTTGTCTCAAGAAACTCTGACAAGTTTGTCCTGTCAAGTGTTTCCTCTTTTCAGTCTTGACCAGAAACACTTTACAGGATGTATCTTGAAGTAAGATCATTATTGATTTTCAAGGTTCTTGCAGTATCAAGCAGCAGTGGGATCAGGAGATGTCTTCACACTTGCAAATTGACCAAAAGAAGACATTGAGAGATTTATTTTTTTAAACCCTAGAGTAGTCCAGGTTTGGGGGAAGAAATTACAGGCTGCCATGGGGGGTTGTGGAGTCTCCTTCTCCAGAAATATTCAAGCCCTGTCTGGACACCGACCTGTGTGACCTGCTCTAGGGAACCTGCTTTGGCAAGGTGCTGGACTTGATGATCTCTGGAGGTCCCTTCCAACCCCACAATTCTGTGATTCTGTGATTAACTACTCTGGAAGGAAGATGCAGGTGTGAATGCTAAACCTGATGGCATCCCTCTTTGAGGCAGAGGGCAACAGAGCCCCTGTACAGAGAGCTGACACCTGGAGCAGGGTGGGTGCAGGCAGCCAGTTCAACAGCAACCGTTGAGAAAGACTGATGGGACAGCAGGGAGATGTCTCTCCTGTGGTGCAGGATCACAGGTGCTGAGTACACAGCTCCTGCCTGCCCAGCTTCCCCTTGCAGCCCTCTGTGAGGGAAAAACAGGTTATCACAGGGACAAACTGATGCCCAGCATCATCTGCAAGGCAGCAGGCTGCCTCTTAGGACTGCCAAGTGAACTTAGGAGGAGAGCACATAACCCCACAAGGTTGTCCCTCCCATGACTATCTGCTGAGATCTGCAGGGTCTCATAGAATCACAGAAAGCTTTGGGTTGAAAGGAACCTCAAAGTTCATCAAGCTCCAACCCCCTGCCATGGGCAGAGACACCTTCACTAGACCAGGTTGTCTAAAGCCCCATCCAACCTGGCTTTGAACACTTCCAGGGATGGGGCTTCCACAGTCTCTCTGGGCAAGCTGTTCCAGTGTTTGCCTGGTCCTGCCTGCAATGAATTAAAATATGAGCTGCTGAATGCAGCAAATGAAGTGAAACAGGTTAAATTCAGTGCATAAAATCTTTATTACAGTCAGAAGTGGTGGGCATGCCCATGCTTCCTCAGCTGGTGGTAGCACTGGCTGCCCAGTCCTGGCCATGCCACCCTGCCTTGCAGGGTTGGGAGATCCTGGGGTGCAGAGAGCAGCCAAAGGCACCACTTGTATCACACAATGCTTCTTTATCTGAGCTCAGATGCCTGCAGAGATGAGAGCAGAGCCTTTGCATGGGGGCCAACTGAGCTGCAAGGAGACACTTCTCCTTCCCCTGAACACGTCAGGGGTGCCACGGTAAATTGGACCGCAAAAACAAATTAAAGCTGAGTGCCTAAAGCAAAGCACTTAAATCCATACTTAATGGCCTGATTCCCAGAGGAGCACAGTCCTTGGACCCAAAAGGCTTACTCCAGCACACGACAGTGCCCTTTAGTGCATTTGGGCGTGTTTTCAGATGAAGTGTTTTAGGATAAGTTTCCTGGTGGCTCACTAATTTAATTTAAGCAGGAGGCAGACATATGGATCTGTGAACTCACTGGAAGTCAACTGCACGTTATAGTCAGTGAACCTGGCTGTTAATTACCACGAAGGGAAACAGCAGCCAACTCATCCCACAAGCTCCTGGCAGCGAGGAGGATCATTCCCCCCATCCCTGCCCAGAGGTGCCCGTCCGCTGGCGTGTAACGTAGCAGCATAGGGTAGCACTTGATGCTGTCCAAGAGCTGCCTTTTGGTGACATTTGGCAATCCTTCTGCAGGATTCCCCAGAAGCTGGAGGAAGAGAGCTGAGCTGAAGGGGATTAGCAGGAGTAATTTACAGGCTGGAGTGTTATTCCAAGGTATTCCTCACACGGGTTAGGGCACACCGTGATCTTCAAGGACCCGCTCTAGACCAAGGGAACTGCAGGGTTTGTTCCCTTTGATTCATGTTTGGATAGCCAAGAAGTTTGGGGTTTTTTTTAAACCTCTTCTTTCCCCTCATTGTTTAACTGTTATTAACCAGAGAGTTTTGTTGCTGGAAACTAAAGGGTTTTCTTTTTTTTTTGGTTTTTTTTTTTAATGAGGTTTCACAGGAACAAGTCAATTGCAATGAAATGTTTGATGGAGAACGGTTAAAATGAATTGTTTTGACTTTCATTTTGGTAATGACAAAATGTTTTGTTCAGAGAACAGAAAAACACTTGGTTTCCACATTATTTCCAATCTAATTTGTATGGATTTTTTATTGCATTAAGGCATTAATTTTAAATAGCTTTGTAGTAGCACAGAGTGCTTCCCATTGTGGCATTTTGATGTCTCCATATGAATTTTAGGTATTTGGGAGGGGGTGTTAACACAATTTCTCTTCTGTGGGAAGGTTTGAGCACCTGGGCTGCTGCTTCCAATTCAGAAGAGGAAAATCCTGTGAAAATGGAACTTCACTTTTCTAAACTACAGCTACTGGCCCAGCAAATCATCGTTTCCCTTCTCAAAACAGTCACCATCCTTCTTCCATCTGCCTTCCTCATTCTTCCTATCTCCTTCCTCTCCTTAGTATACTTGGTAAAAACCTCCTGTGCTTCAGAGGAAAAGTGAAAGTGGAGATCTAAACCACAGTGTAGCAGGGAGGGACAAAACAGGGCTGAGGCCACATTATGGCTAGGTTTTATTCCAGGTGATGTATTTTCACCCTCACAGCACATATATACGCACACACCTATATGTGTATTTGTACATTGACTCATGTCCACGATATCCTTGNATATATACGCACACACCTATATGTATATTTTTTGAATATATATATATTTGTACATTGACTCATGCCCACAATATCCCTTTTGTGTCACCACTGTTTAGCTCTGTGATCATGTCACCCACAACAGAGAATGGGTGGAAGAGGAATATATGGGTAACAAGAGGGAAATAGAGCAGGTGAAGAGAAACAGGAATATGATAAAAGGATAACATATCCTAAAAATAGGATAACAGAGAGGATAAAAGGCAGAACCTCACTGGAATAGTTGAGCAAAGTGGAGGAGATTTGTGTACATAGGGGGCTGTGAGGGTGGTGGCTCTCCAAGAGATGCTGCTGGTGATGACAAAAGAATTATGGTGGTGGGTTTGTTTTCTCCCCTCTGGCAGACTTGATGGCAATTTAATTTCAGCTCAATTCTTCAATGTTGTACATCAGAGTTTTCCCATCTCATTTTGTCTCACCACTCCCATTTCCATTTCATTGCATGCTGCCCTCAGTCTGCACAAGCCCACACACCCTCCTGACAGCTCCAGTTTCTTTTCAGCCATGCCCAGGTGGTGCAGGCACCCTTGCACACCTCATTCTCTCTGTACTGGAGAGCTGGTACCTCCAGCAGCTTCTGCCTCACTGGTCTCTCAACATGGTGTCTCATGTTTGCTAACAGTCAGATCAGATGGGTCTGGGCAAATTGGAAATGGGGTAAGAAGGAGCTCAAGGCTTTGTTAGTCAAAGAAATGATCTAGCAGTGCTTTAGGTCACTTTGAGGGTCTACCAGCACCCACCTTCAAATGGTAAATGTCCAGCAATAGCTCCCACACCAAAGGTGCTAGGGCTGAAGGATGTTCCTGGCTTGAAACCTCCCCACGTACCAACAGCCTCAGTGACATTGAGGAAGCGTCAGTCTGCTGGGAGACAAACTGCATCTGAGATGTTAAGTGCAGTGTTGAAAGTACACTGATGAAGTTTATATTTAAAGTTGATGAAACTCTAAGAAAGCTGGGCTAGATTAGTATAGGGACTAGCAGAGGAGGAGAGTGGTCCTCCATTTCATACAAAGAATGCCTTTGCAGTCACTCAGCCCTTTACATCTTGCCAAGCTGTTTCTGGTGGCAGCAGAAGCTTTGTGAGTGGGATGTTGGTTTAAATTAAACCTTTTCTCTTGAGTCAAAAGGGGGAAAAACTTCTTAGGTCTGTGTGTTGCTTGGGACACTAAACATTAGTGAGAGGACACCTGGAAAACTTCTCTGGCTGTGGAGCTAAATAGGACTGCAACAAACTACTTGTCTCCCAGCTGGATTGTTTACACTTTGTCTTCACAAATACATTAGATAGGTATTTGAGAGCAGTGAAATTCAAATATAAACACACATAAATATAAATATCAGTATAAATACAGACACACTGTGTGTATTTATTCAGAGTGTAAATTCTGTGCTAGCATCCAGTGAATGTGTTCCTTGCACAGATGCAGCTGGGAGCCCTATAACCTGGCACAGCTTGGAGAATCTACTCTTGCCAGTAACCTGGGAGGTAATGATAATTTATAAAATTCCCATTCCATTCCCTGACTCTAGATCCTTCGATCCTAGTGAAGGGGCCAAATACCTTCACTGGTGTGATACCCATCCCAAAGACCTTGCAAGTGTCTCCTATCCTTCACTAGCAGCCGTGGCGGTCGGGCAGCCGCGCTTCATTTCCTACAGAATTTCAGCTGCTTCAGTATTTATCAAGAGCATCTGTTAAACAATCTGGAGGGGAGCTGTAATGGTGCCATTAGTGAGAGTGTGAGGAGGGAGGTTCTCAGCAGCACAGAGACCAGAAGAGATGAGTTTGTGCGTTGAGCGTTTGGGGGTGTCGTGACCTTGACTTCTCGTTGATGAGTGATGCTGTGTGTCCCGGAGCAGAAACGATGGTGATAATGTTTCTCTGAATAGATGTGCTCTGGTCACCAGGGCTGGAGAGGGATGAAGAGGATGGATTATTAGAGAGACAGAAACAATCAGCATCGAGTTCTTACAGAGGTACTGCCAGAGTGCAGTGAGGAAACACAAAAAGCCATGCAGGAGTGTTCATCCCTTCTTTTGTAAGGGTCATCCTTTGTATGGAGAGTTTTCACCCTTGCTGACCCACTGCTGGTACCTGTGGGCTCTGTAGAGAGTGAGGAATAGAACTGGTGGGCCATACCCCTACCTCTGAATTTACAGCCACAGCCTCCATGAATGTCCTGCACCCTGCAAAACCATCATCACAAGTCAAATGCCTTTAGCCCTGCGCTTGGCTTGATGCACACTGCAAGGTGCTCTGGCACGGCGGTCATGGGGTACCAGTCCCTGTCACCCAGGCACTGGATGAGATCCCTTTTCTTTCCCTTGGAAGGCTTCCCTGATGGGACCATATGGTTGATTGTTGAACTGTGTGTGGACTCCACCAGCAGCAGTTCTGCTCCTTTTTTCCATTCCCTTTTCCATTTCCTTTTCATTTTCCTTTTTACTTTCTGCTTTCCTTTTCCACTTCCTTCTTTTCCTTCTTTTCCTTCTTTTCCTTCTT
>VXBZ01010963.1:11047-60567 GCA_013399135.1 Heliornis fulica | reverse complement strand
ATGGGGCATCCACCACCTCCCTGGGCAACCTGTTCCAGTGCTCCACCACTCTCACAGTAAAGAACTTTTTCCTAATATCCAATCTAAATCTCCCTCCCTCTATTTTGAAACCATCACCCCTTGTCCTGTCACAACAGGCCCTACTGAACAGCCTCTCCCCATCTTTCTTGTAGACCCCCTTGAGGTACTGGAAGACCTCTATAATGTCTCCCTGGAGCCTCCTCTTCCATGGCTATAGGTGATCCTAAACTTATCAGCTGCTGGAGTGATATACATGAAGAGAGCTGGTTACATACATCCTTGTGTCCACACATACATACTCGCTGGGATGGCCATGCAGGTGGAGAGGGAGATTTAGGCTTCTCATGCAGCTGTTTTCTGCTTATTTGGGGCACCTCTGCCAAGTGGCTGCAAGAGAAGCGAAGGCAAGGAGAGGAGTCATCAAAAGAAAGTTAAGAAATGGGAAAAAGAAGGATTTTTTTTTTTTTTAGACGGGCTAAAGTATGAAGAATGGCCTTTGTGAACAATTTAGTCATCTATCATTATTTCATTGGCATTGTATGAATTATAAATTCCAGATCATAATGGAGTAATATCTCATCTCCTTTCCCCCTCAATGGGCACTGGATGAATGGTCAGGTGAGCTGCACTTGGACTAGCAACATTCTCCAGTAGAGTCACTATTCACCCCGAGCTCCTGAATTTGATCTAAATCAAACTTTCCCAGATGTTAAAATTAAGGACAACTTAGAAAACAACTTTTATCTTTTTGAAGAAAACCTCAATTTTTTTTTCTTATTTTTCTTTTCCTACTGAAAAATAGAGCAGGCAAGGGGCAGAGAAACAGAACAGGAGAAGGGAAGCAATATGGTTTTGCAGGGACAAGTGTGGGCACAAACTCTCCTGATGGGTGATAGAATGCTAAACTGACACACATTGTTCTGGGTGTTTTGGTACTTGCCTGGACAGAGAGAGTTGCCTATAAAAGAATGGGTTTACAGCTGTGATGTAAATGGGGTTTTCCCACTTCAAAACTGGTATTTCACTACAGAGAGCTCTGAGTATTCCTGTTGTACCCACAGAAGAAGAGTCAACTCAAATGCACTAACAGAGTTAAAAAGAGAAAATACTCCTGCTTCAAGAGATTGAATGAGCTGTGAGATCTGGTTTGAGAGGCAGATCGTGTAGTGTTTACTTGGTAGACTATCAGGATCTGTCAGAAACTAACAGCAACCATGGACATCAGTGGATCAGCTCCCATCCATTCCCATTTCCAGATATATTGCACTTTGGCTGTGTCACAGCCAAAACACAAGGTCCTAAATAGAATAGCTATTAACTTGATATAGTTAATTTAATGGAAACTTGTTTTCAGTTTTGTTATTTTTATTGTCATGCCTCTTCAGAACTCACAGACAAGATTTCCCTCCATCTCAGCCTGCTCCCAGTGACCTGGAAGGCAAATGGAGCTCTGGAGCATTAGAGGTTTAGGGGAACAACCACCTCTGATGCAGTGTGTGTGAAAAGGAACAGCCTGTCTTAGGAAGAAAATTCCATGGTGTGCCGTTAGGAATGGCTGTAGAATTGTGTTTTCCTCTGAAAAATGCACTGAGGCTGCTTCTCAGTTATGTCATCCTGTCTCTTGGAGGGAAAAAAAAAAGGTGGATAGAGGAGGAAAGCAGGCTAGGAGTCTTAACCCAGCTTTGAGATCCTTGAAACCCAGGGCTTTCAAGAAGCCTAACATCTGCATTTGAGGAGGTCATTCTACTCAACCTTTGTTTCTTAAGTACACTGCATTTACACAGAGCTCCTGAGCACATCCACACAGATGCTGATAAAAGGCTACCAGCAACAGAGAGATTATTTTGCTTGAATTTGAGGTTTTCCAGGAAGTACACCTAAATCTAAATCCTGTCCTTTCAAAAGTCAAAGGGTTAAAACTTTTCATCAAGGCACAGCATTCCCCAAGCAATCTGCATTGAGGGTTCTCTGAAGCAAGAGAACATTGTTGACCCAGACATCACTAACTTCTTTGCTTCTGAAAAGTTCTACTTGCTGATAAACCTCTCTCCTCTTTCTTTGATTAGCTGTGCACTGGTTACAAATCCTATTTTGTTTAGTGCTGGGATCTAGCCAAGGAAGAGTTTCTATTAACCTGGAGCAGCTGGGGTGTAGCTGGCTCATACTGTCGGGGGATTGCAGGCTTCAGTATCCTGAACCACTAATGTTGGGGTTTTTTTCCCTCTTGAAGCTCCAGCCCTAAAAGAAGGGGATCCATGCTCCTCCTGCATTTATTTTGCTAGCCTCCAAGCCGGCAGAGCTGTGTGGGCAGGATGTCATTAGCTTAAAGACAGCAGTCATTAGAATTTCCATCTAAAACCTGCTCTCCTCACAGTCTGTCTTCTTTGTCTGTCGTCTTAGCTGTGAGCTTTAATTTATCCATTCATAGAGAGGGAACATACCTCTGCTACTTCCATTACTTGATTGACTTTAATTAAAAAATCCGTAACGTCTCCTGTCTTGGAGGGCTTTGAGTTTGGTATCATAATGTCAGGGACTGTTGGGACTGAGGGGGATGGCCATCAGCCAGGAGAGCTGGGGCTTCTGCACAGTGAAACACAACAGGCTGTGCTCCATTGGGGGGTGTCACTCATTCACCCCCTGCTGGAGCCACCCCTGAGTCCCAGGATCTTCTGCATGTCTTCAGTTTAAGGAGGGAAGAGAGCCTACCTCTACTCCCTGATGCTTTCTGCTCTGTTACAGCATTTATTCCAAGCTTTCCTGCCCCGAGGCTGTGGAGACTTGCTCGGTGCACTAGCCTCATTACCAGAGCACCACAGCAAAAAAATATCTCTCTTTCCATCTTTGCCTTTTGCACAGGGTCTGTGACATCCCTCCATATCTCACAGGTGTACAACGAGTTCCGAATATGCACAAGGAATGTTAAAACCCCTTGTCCCCAAAGGCAAACTCTGTAGTGACTAATCCCTGGGAGACCCTGGGATTTAAAAATCGGTATATTTTCTACTCTCTGTTATCTCAACTCCCTCTGAGCCTTTTGCCATGTGTTTACTGTCCCTTTACCCCTTTCCCTATGCTGGCTCCCCACTCTGCATAGCCGGTGCCCTCAGCCAGCGGCACTTTATCTGCTGCCAATGTAGCGTGTCCTAGAAAGAATTATAGCATTGCCTTTCTCTCGACAGCTAGGTCATCTCTCAGTAACATACA
Source organism: Heliornis fulica (assembly GCA_013399135.1). NCBI lineage: Eukaryota > Metazoa > Chordata > Aves > Gruiformes > Heliornithidae > Heliornis > Heliornis fulica. The sequence continues at coordinate 57,339 of VXBZ01010963.1, read as the reverse complement.
ATAAGCTGTACTTGGGCCAAAGGAAATGGGTTTAGCCTGGCGGGTAATTAATTTTCTCAGGGTTCAGTTTCCCACACTGAAATTGGTCTCCGTCTGATCAATTAGAAGAACATTTCGCAAACGAAACTGATTATGAATCATGGGTTTCGGTTCAGTTGTGGAAAACCTGATACATGACTGTTGGAGCAAAAAGTAGAGGGAAGCTTCAGCCCATTTATTCCAGCTGCTGCTGAGAAGTGAAAACAACTACACCCTGCCACTCACTCCTTCAAGGAGAAAAAGGTGCTGAGACTCCATCAGATCGCAGAGTAATTCTGAAAATGGTCCTCAGATCTCCTGATCAACTCTATTCCTGCCCACAGCAGCTTATCTCCTGGTCTAACACTAGTCCTGGGACACCCCTCTGAGAACTGGCATAGCTTAACTGGCAAATCGTGTTTCCTTTTGCCTCCAGCCAAGCAAACAAAATGATATGAAAAAAAAAGAATTTTAGGCTGAGGAACATCCCCAGTACATCTTTAATTCAGATGTAATGGATTTGAACAAGCAGAGGAATGCTCTCAGACAGCTGAGGTCCCTGTATCACAGTCAGGTTCTCCTTCCCATTTTCCTCTGCAGGTAATAGTCACAGGAATGATGGCAGTCTTTTCACTTGCTATTTTGTTTTTTAAGAGAATGACATTTCCATCTCAGCCACGAGCAAGCATCCAGCATCTGTCTGATGCAGTAAGAGCAGAGACCCACTGCCCTGCCGGAGTGAGAACACCCCCCCATCCCTCCCACTCTTCTGTCTGCCCCATATGCTCTAGGACCCATAGTTCAGTTGCTGCTGTGTCTTTAAAACATACCCAGCACTTGACTTAGGAAATAAGTAATTTCAAGTGTTCAAATGAAATTTTGCTGAGAACCCTTTTTTTTTTTTCTCCTGGAAAAGCCGTGACACTAAACTTTACAGTCACCTCAAGCCTTGAATAGTTTTTCATTTGTGTCAGATTAACCCAGTTAAAATTCCCTCTCACGGACTCGGCATTTAGAGGTATTATACCAGAAGTAGCTTAATAACTTTCACTTAAAAAAAAAAATAATAAAAAAAAAAATTAAAACCAGCATTTCTTGGCACCATGCAGAGTAAACAAAGAAATGTAATTTCACAAAGCAGGACCTGCTGAAGGGGATGTGCTGCAGCCAGAGATGTGGACCAAGACTGGGCCTTCCAGGGAAACAAGGTTTTTTGCCTATGAAAAATTTATCACCTACAATTGCAGGCAGTAATCTCATCTGGTTTTATACATCAAAATGGGGCAAGACCAGTTAGTGCCTGGACTGGACACCCTCGAGAAAAAGTACATTAATAGACAGAGGTGCTGTGGAAAATGGTGTGTGGGATTTTATATAATATAAATTGTATCATTCCTTTTGCTATATAAACACATATATGCATATAAAATAGATTACTGTTTTTATAGCTCCTTTTCCTCTGTCTCCCTAACGTAGAACGTTCATATGCAGAACTGCATTTGCACCAAAATGTCTTAATTTGCAGTGGGAATATGTAACATATTTGTTAGCTGATAAACTGAGCTTTACTCGTGCCAGAGAAGCACGTTAGGAGGGGAGAAAAGGCGGGTTTGTGGTGCTTAACAGTTTCTGGAGGAGAAACGACAACGTTGGGTCACACCTGAGACAGCTTTGTCACCAGTGTGGTTTATTCTTAATGAATGGCATCTCATTGTGCCAGGGAAGTGGAAGTGTTGATTGTGGCTTTTAGTAAAAAAATAGAATCCTGGTGTATACCTTCAAAGTGAGGAGCAAGACCTGGGACGTGAAGAGAGGCAAACCTGGCCATTACGCTGCTACAAGGAGGACTGTCACTCCTGCACTAACCCCTGCAGATGAAGGAACTTAGACAGAGACAGATGCTGTTGAGGAATGCTTAAAGAGGAAATTTCCTAACTGAACAATCATACCTAAAACAGCATTCTGGCTCCAGGCTCGTCGAGATGGTGCTTTTAGGATGCAATGGAAAACTGATGTCCTGACCTCTTGTGGTCACTAAATATACAGTGCCAGGTTTTCCAAGCATGTGGTTATTTTCAACACTCTTGTCACCTCTTAAATTCTTATTTGGTTTGCTGAATAATGTTATCTCCAGCACTCCCTTCACGACCTCACCAGTGTAGAAACTTACTCAGCATTCACAATTCTTTTGTCAAAGGTACAGGGGGACACCTCCACTCCCAACAAACTCCAGAACCTTCTGTGCAAGGCCACAGACAAGGAAATATTCACATGTGCTCTGTTGTATTGCAAAGCTATTTTTGTGCATTCCTTGGAAGCAGTACTGCCTTTTAGGGCATGTGAAGTGAACCTTGAATGTAATCTGACAATCAAAGTTCAGAAGTAACAACAAGATCTTTTTAGAATAAGAAGATGTAGGCTAACTGTAAGACTTTATTTTTATCATTGCCTTGAAATGTTTCAGGACATATTCAGCAAAGAAACCATCTTTGAAGAGCTGACATAAGTAGTAGGGTGAAGTATCTTTTGCATGGGTGTTGGCAGTCTAAATTATACAAGATGCAAGTTTCCAATATATCTTATGGTTACTGTCTGTGTCTAGTGAGTTTTGCTGTAAAGAAATGATAGGTTTTGAGCCAACCATCTGGCATGACCACATGGGAAACCAGACTTTGATTCACACCTCTGCAGGCTAAAGTCAGATGCTGAGAACATTGAGGACCTGACTGCGGGGCTTAAATAGTATCATTCTTTTCACTTCACGTTTGCTATCGGGGCACAGCAGGTAAAAATGCAGTCAAGCAGGATGGCCATTGAAATTTAAGAAGAGGCTGAAAACTTGGAGGAGAAATAGCTTGTATTGCTGGAGGAAAATTAAAGATGGGCATAGAGAAAAAAAATCAGGTGTTAATTGGGTTGACCTACTGCCCTTTCAGCTGGCTTCTGGTTCTTCTGTAACCAAGGAGTCCCTAGGGTTAAAGATGATTTTCTTGTTTCCACAAAGCTGCAGGATTCATTTTTCCATAGGAAAACGTGAGCTAGGAAAAACTGAATGCTACTCATGTGGGAGATTATTTGGTAATTCTTTTCCTTGTAAAACCCAAAGCTTGGTGTTTACTGTGATGATGAAGAAGTGCAGATGCAACCTGAGCCTCCTCCTCCCTGCCCCAGTGAAGCCCACTCTCATGGCCATCAGCATAATCTGTGATTCCTGTCTCGTGCTCCCTGTGCCCTCTAATTCTGGGAGCAGGAGGGATAATTCAGAAGATAGCTGGTGTGTGAGTAAGATGTGTGTCTGGATGAGTCCCCTGAATGGCTTTAGATAATGCTGCTTGGGTTAAGAGGATGTTAATAACTGAAAATCCAGTTCAGCAGTTTGTAAGGCTTCCAATGGGGTGAGGCAGAGTGAAACTCTCACACTGGTTCCAACCTGTGAACACATCTCCCGCTGTGCACCGAACAAACCAAAGCCGATGGCATTTCACTTCTGGAAGGCCAGCTAAGAGAGAGAGTGATAATAATGCAGCTTCCTGGTCATAAAGGTCCATGTTGCTGCTGTGAGGTCATCACAGGACGAGGTACAACTGCTGTAAATGAGGGAAGAAAAGACAATTTCATACCATAATGCATTATGTGCAAACAGTAAACAGGTACTTACCCTCTGAATGTTGTTGTCTGAGATGGAGAATAAAGCAAAAACAGTCTGCAAGGCAGAAGCAGAAGCCTGTCTCGCCTTTAACAATCTGCACTCAACCATGTTCAAAATAGCCACTTGGCAACAATTTTCTCTGAGGAAAAATGGCGCAGAGTGCAGAAAATAAGGGCATAGCTGTATGGGAGAAGCAGGATTGAACCAGCAGATTGTTTCTGTTTGCTTCTGCTCCTGAAGTCAACCCAGGTTAGTGCTGTCGTGAGCCGATCATGCTTTGGTGGTTGCTTTAAGAACTGAGCATTTAAAAAATGGGAGAGAGTTACAAGGTGGTGACCTGCCCACAGTCCAGAACCATGGTCAGAAGAGGATTTTAACCACCATCTCCCCCTTCCAGGCTGGAGTCCAGACACTGGCTTTGTTCCTTGGGAAAGACTGCAGAACAATCCCAGGAAGCAAGGTCTGTGGCCCGATGAGTTGGAAGCTCACAGCAATGCCCATGCCTTGCTGAGAAAGCAAGGAAGACTCCAATTTTTTTTACTCTTCTCCAAACAAGAATTGAAAGGAAAACAGAGTGCCCGCAGCAGCAAGGAACTGTTCAACAAATTGTGTTTCCATATGGTATGTGAAGATATCCCTGGCATATTTGGCCATATCTCGTATCTAATATCAATAGTTTCTACTGGTTAGAAGCAGAAACGAGATACATGGACTGCTTGGTACTGATTAGAAGCTCTCAGGAAGAAACAGCAGTAAGAAATGTCTCATGGTATGAATTTATTAACTGCAGATTCGATGGTGAAGATGGTAGATGGGTGGGAGGAGCATGAAAGACATCTCTTTTGTTTGACAGGACATTATAGGGATTTGGCATCTTCCAGCAATATGACAAGGAACAAATACAATGAGGTAGGGGTCACAGTTTATTAAAGCTTCTCACGTACCTGGTAAAGCCCACAAGCTTCTTTCGTCCCTCACACAGTGGGATGTGATGCCTGGCCAGGTCGTCTGGGTGATATTCCAAGCAAGAATGGGAGTAATTTCGAGAATGGTTTATCTCCTTTCCAATCTGTGGTCAGATAACATCCCTGTGGCAACCATTGCAATTGCCTATGTGGAAAAGTAATGTTCAGAAAGTAATTTAATGTAATGGATTGTTTAGCTTTCTTTTAATTAAGTGTAGCAGCTGGAAACTAGGAGAAGACAGCTTTGTATCACCAACCAGTCCTCTAATTGCAGACATCCTCCATACACCCTGCTTAGCGTACTGCACTTTCTGTGCAAGTTTAAAACCTGTTAATATTGCTTAAACACCCCCAAACATGATGCTTTCCACCTTTCATGAAGCCTTGTGGTGAGGGTGGTTTTTGTTTAGTTTTGCTATTTATCTCCCTCTCCCCAAAAAGTCAAGCTACTGATGAGGAGCCTGCCAAAGTAACTTGACCAGGTCCAGAAATCATCCCTGGAAGGAGTCTATCAGGCACACTAGGAAGGATAAAGCTCCTTGTTCCTTGGGAAGCTGTCCCTTTCAAACAACTAAATGAAGGGCTCCAACTGTTTATTCCCACCAAATGATTCTGGCTTTTTGAAGATGGCTGAACACATTGATGGGGTTTTCAGCCAGACCTTTCTCATGTGAGCACAAAAGACTGCTTGTAGATTGTATCGATACAATTGTGACTCAGGTGGGCACTGCAGTTGGAGTGTTGTCAGGCACATTTCTGGGAGCAATAGTGACTTCAAAGGAAAACCATTTAATGGCACTTTTTGCTCCCTAATTTTGAAATGAAAAGCTTTGGCTGGAAGAACTGGGGTTTTCAGTGTAAAAAGGTCAGAATTCAGCTGGGCTACAAGGGCAGGAGAAGCAGGATGTTAAAAGCCCAGATTTTCCCTATTGCTTAGACAGGGAGTAGCCCAGAGTGACTAGCTCAGATGTGAGCATCCACACAGCAGATGTCTAAAGGAAGGTGGAATAAATCCACCCTCCACAAACCAGCTCCCTCCACATTATGTTAGATTTACTGATTTCCTTTTTACCATTCACACTCCCTTCCTTCCTCTCCATTTCAGAAGGGCTCTGTGTGTGCCTGTAGAGGGAAATAGCTTTTGTGAGATTTCCCTCAGAAAGCTCAATACAAGGAGACAAATAAATAAATAGATACCAAAATGAATAATTTAAATAAATAAATGTATATAAAGTACCTATCACCATATTGCACTGGAACAGGTTGCCCAGAGAGGTGGTGGATGCCCCATCCCTGGAGACATTCAAGGCCAGGTTGGATGAGGCCCTGAGCAACCTGATCTAGTTGGGGGTGTCCCTGCTTCTTGCAGGGGGGTTGGACTAGATGACCTCTGGGAGTCCCTTCCAACTCTAATCATTCTATGATTCTATGATATTCTTTGGAACTACTCTGGTGGCTTAGGTAAGATGTATCCTCCTGGCTTGCCCCTCAAACTGGCTAGTCATCCAGTGGGTCGGGTTAGACCCTTGCACAAGCATTCCTGGCTGTGCACAAGGCTAAAGGCAGGTTTTGGGAGCAACATCTGTACCCAGTGTGCAGCTGGGCCAAGACATGGACAGTTTGCCAGACAGCCCTTTGTCTTGGGTGTGCACATCTGGACCTACTGCAGAGTTAAAAGAGCAACGAGGAAAAGATGGTGCTGACTTGCAGATTTGGAAAAAAGGCTTTTAGGATCTCTAACTTGCAACCACTGCATATACACGGGGAGAAATACAGGCAGATTATTTCTTTACTTGGTCCCACTTTGGCACTTTGTTTTTCCCCTTGAGATGAGCAGGGAATGCTGGTATGGGCAGGGGAAGATTGGGAGAAACAGTCTATTCCCTGTTAACTTCACCACGTGCCTCATCGAGGCTTTTCCCAGGTCTCTTGTGTTGATCCTCAGGGAAAAAAGAATTGAGAGGGGGTGGGAGAAGATGAGGAAAAGTGAGGGCTTTCTGTGTGTGGAGAGGAGGATATTTTGACAGGATGGGTGATGGTGGCTAGGGAAAGGGGGAAACAGGCAAGTAGTAAATGAGTTTGTGTTCCTGGATGCTGAATAGCCCCAGGAGGTTCCCAGCAAGTCTGCCGCTTTTTTATTGGAGTTTTGTGCCGGAGTTATAAACCCTTTAAATGAGTCTAGATCATTAGGGAAGCTTGGCTGATCACTGATGAAAAAATATAACAATTAAAACAAAGGGCTTGAAGAGGGAAGCAGGGGGAGATGGAGCTGAGGGTGAGCAATTTTAATACTTAATAACAAATACTAATAATGGTACTGAGTTGGGGACTAATTAAAAGTTTCTAAAAAGAGAGAGGAAGACAGTGGAATTAATCTGGAGTGTTTTGTCTGGCAGCTTCCAGGAATAAACCTCCCTGGCCAAAATCATGGGATGAAATGCTGGGAGTCAAGCAAAGCTCTGGAGGTAGAAGGATCTAATCTGTGGTGAAGCAAGGCTCAGCAGCGTGGTCTAGCTCCTCCCTATGGCTGGATATTTGGATGTCTGTCCCCTACTCAGGGACTACAGATGTTCATTCTCCCACATGGAGCACAGAGCCTGGGCAGGGGGAGCAAAGGAAGGAGCTCAAAGCAGGGAGAGAACAAAATTTACTGAAAACAGGGCTGCTTTGAGGGGAGGAGATCTGGATGCCAGTAGCAGAGATCTGAAAAACATGTGAGTGGTGACTCCTGCAATGAGAGGCTGAGGAGGAGTCAAGGAAAAAACAATCTGTGAAGGACTGACAAGTGCAAAAGCACTTTCCTCTCGCTTTTCCAGAGGCTGGAAGAGTGTTCAAAAGGAGAGTCACTGCATACTTGCCTTCCTCCTATGCTGCTTTTAGCTCTTGGCTGATGTCAGGGCAGGACAGTAGGTCAGATGAATCTCCATGGCTGTTGTTACAACCCATCCTTCCATCAATGCTGCCTTCGAGTACCCCTCTGCCCTTGCAGAGACAGATGTTCCCAAAAGCAGCAGCCTCTCACAGGTCCATTCCCAGCTGTATCCTGAGGGCTGCAGTTGCTGAAAGCTGAAATGCCCAAAGCAGCAGCTACTGTGTTACACTCAGCAGCTGCATGAGGCAGGAGCAAGCACTGGGTGAGGTCATTTGTGTGCAGTTTGGACTGTGCTGTCATCAGGCACCACCACAGCCACCTTCCATGTTACATCCTTCTGGATAAAAAGCCTGTCAACTTCAGACATGGTGCTCCTTCAGCATCTACCTCCTTTTGCTTTTTCACCTGTTAAGGCAGCTCTTAAGTTTTAATTATGGTTGCTTTTTGCTCTTCTTTATCTTAATTAAGTCTGACTTGCTGAATATTTCAGGGAAGATGATGTCTGGGAAATGTCTTCTTGACCCAAGTTCTGAATTGTGGAATGAGAGATAGGAAAGCCATCATCACTGGATGTGCTCCATCCTCCAGGCAGCAGAAATGTGATGCAATGGGAACTGGATGTGCCGTGGGACTGCGGAGAAACTCACCTAAAACAGGACCATCCACCTGGAATGAGCAGAGAGCAAGAGAACCAAGGGGCTGGGTAGTCAGCAGGTAGGACAGATTTCCCAGAAAACTACTCTGAATCATCTGGTCTGGGATCTGGCTTTCCCCCCACCCCTTTCCTCTGATGTGCAGCACCAGGTAAATCCAGACTCATGGTGCAAACACCAGCCGAGTCCCCGAGTCCTGAGACCTTCCGAGAGCCCGCAGCACTCGCGGGCAGCTTCACCACAGCTCTCTGCTCTGTGTTGGTGTAGCCCCCACCAGAAGAGCAGAGGTGCCTGTGGTGGCCCTGTGTGTGGTTTGGCTTGAGAACTCTGTCTTGGCTCTGAGGGAGCCCTGCAGCGTCCAGCAAGCTTTGCTATTCTGCGCCAGGGACCGGTCTGTCTGTAAATACTTCTATTTCAGCAGCCTCTCTCCAACATGACAGATTTGCTACGAGGAACCTGGCAGCAAGGACTTTTTTTTTTTCCTCCTCTCTCTCTGACAAATGTATAAAATGTATTAGTTTTTCATGTTCTAATTTATGATATAATAAACTCCTCTGTGCCCTGGCCTTTCTCTGGGATTGGAAGTGTTGCGCTCGGCTGCTTTGGTGAAACCCTACCAAAGGGTTGGTGAGAGGAGGGGTTGGAGAGAGGGATGGGACTGGAAGGAGGAAAGAGGAATGTAGGGGAAGCAAGGCTGCTGGGGCAGAAAGGGGAAGGAGGAGATAGAGAAAATTTCTGTCATTTGGTTTCTCATTTCCTGGAGCATCATGTGCTTCCCCATGGGATGAACACGACTCTGCTCCTGGTGCTGGCAGAGCTTCTCCAAGTACAGTGTCCATAGTTAGACCTTTGAGGGAAAAATAACATGCATGGCAAGAAGGGACCCAGTGGAGATGCTCATTCAGGACAAAAAGATGGGAGTGCAGCAGTAGGATGTAGAGAGAGAGAAGAATTATACTTCACTTGCAGTGAAGGACTTATTTGACAAGATCACTTTAAAAAAGGAAAATAAAAAACTCAGTGGATTCCAGAGGACTACTCACTCTGTAACCACAAGTCTGGTTTTCTTCCCAATCTTTTCCTACTCTTTGGTTTGCAATTGTGTCTGAAGGCACATTCTGACATGGTTGGGACCTTATCTGCATTCACCAGACTGCCAAGAACTTCAAAACAACTCATTTATCCACTTACAGAAATGGCCACTGCTGGGGTGGTTGGTTGGTTTGGTTTTCTTTGCACTGAGTTAATTACTGTCCTACCTATCTGTATGATTTTTTTTTCCAAGTAAACAGACTTGATTCTGGTATTTTATTATTGCTACTGGAGAAAGAGGGTCAGGTTTTCATACATGAACTGCATAGATGTCTATGATGGGCAAGTAACTTTGTACTATAGATGGCTGATGTATGGTGGACATCCAATGTCTTCATAAGGCTGTGAAATCACATAAAAGAGTGAGGGAAAATGAAGCCTTCCCAGGAGAACAAAATAAATCTAAGCAGTGTTGAAGTGGGCTGACAATCAAAGTGAAGAACAGTGGTCTACAAGGGCCCAGTCCTCAGCTTGATCCATTTCCAGATCCGTTCAAATTAAAGGATTAGAATAACCCAAATCCCCATTTTGAATCCTAAAGCAAAGTCTCAGACCTCTCTGAGTTCTTGAAACATGTTATTGATCTTAGCTTACATCAGTTCCCCGTTCACTGCAGTATTTGTGGATCTTCAGCACGGAGTTGCAGGTTGAAAGCCGAGTGCATCTTTCCACCACAGCAAACCAGGAGCTCTATAAGCCAGTGCCTGGAATTACAGGAGCTCTCTGTGTTAGCATCTCTATTAACAATTAAATTCTTAAGCTTCTTGAAATCCCTGCTTGTGTTGGGAGCCTGTCCCACGCAAAACCCAAGTGTGTTACCAGGATGCAGAAACAGCATGCAAATGTCAGGATAGTCAAAGCTGCATTCTTCATCTGCAAGGGTAACCAAAGCCTGTGCACCCCCTTTACTCAGAGGACATAGCAACTTCTAATGTGCACACTAATTTCTTTGGTTATATATACAAATAATGTGGCTGAGTTACCATCACCAGACCTTCTGCAGACAGGGACCCATCCATCAGTCCCCTTGGAAAGGTTTGCTGTAGGATTAGCTCAGGTGAAGGACACAGAAGAGGTGTCTGTTATGTAATGGGTGTATATAAAATTATAAATGAAATCTTTAGGGCAGTTGAAGCAGTAGGATTTTTCCAAGAGAAAAAGTCCCACAGACCAACCCCAGTAAGCACATTATGCGTTATCCCAACACGTGTTGTCAAACCAAGATGACTTGTTGCTTATGGAGTTTCTTATGATCATCAAACCAGCTGAAAGTCTGGCTTGAGTAATTAAAATGCTAATTGGAAATTCACCATTCATCAGAGGAAATAGCAATGAGTTTCTTTCTTTTTTTTTCCTCTTTTTTTTTTTTTCTCCAGCATTTTCTCTCTAGTGGTGGCAGATGTTGGGGTTGTGAATTCATTGTCTGCCAGAGACACAGCAAAATCTTCTTTCCAAACTAGTTTTCTGTATTTTTTTGTTGATTGTCTGCTTAAATTAACCTTCTCTAATGAGATGAAGATACGCAGGATATGCCTGTAATTTACGGGCTGTGAAATGAGTTAGTACAGATATAATACATCCTGGTGGGTGACAGAGATTAGAGAGCTCTGTGAGTACCCAAGGAGAGAAGTTGGTGTGTATCTTTAATGTGTGGTTCCTGATGGAGTGGAGGATTATCCTGCCTGGCTGTATGCATACAGCACTTACAGGCTTTGCCCAGCACCATGGGAGACAATGGGATGGAGCTTGTCCTCTGAGAAGGCATTTACATCAGGAAAAAGTGAGTGTAAAGTGCTGCCACATAAGCAATTTTCTATGCAGCCTTCACTGCTGTGAGCAGAGTTGTGCCACAGATCTGGCTGGTGCATATGTCTGGTGTATATATAGCACCCATGCTGTATAAATGCACTGCTGTGCAGAGGGGGATGCTTACTTGCTACCAAGCCACCTTCCTAATGAAGCAGAATCACAGAATCATGGAATTCTAGGGGCTGGAAAGGACCTCAAGAGATCACTGAGTCCAATCCCCTGCCAGAGCAGGTTCCCTAGATGAGGTTGCACAGGTCAACATCCAGATGGGTCTTGAAACGTCTTTGGGATTCTTAACATCTTTGGGATGCAGGATTTGAGGGGACACACCTGGTTCTCAAGCAGCAGCCCCTTCAATGCCACCTGCTCTCAGACTTGGGGGGAACAAGTCTGAGTTCCTCTGGCAAGGAGGGGTTTGCAGGCAGGTTTCTGCAGCTGTGTGCTCAATTTGGAGATGTGCACGTCTGTCACTGTCCTCTGATGGAGGAAGGACCCAAGTCCCACCGATGCCAGGAAGCCTTGTGGACTTCTGAAAGTGTCTGGTCAAAAGGATTGGCTGAAATTTCTCAATTGACTAATGAAAGAGAACCTGGCTGAAATCCAGAAGGAAGGTGGATGACTTCTAAAGTAAGGGTTTGGCTTCAGGTTTGGCTATATCCTCCTCTCCCTCTCCCCCGGGTCTCCGCAGCTCACTTCAAATATTTGCATCCAAACACCAGACTTCAGTTCTCTTGCTTGATGAGGAGGTGTTGATGTTTGAGTTCTCTCTCACTGGGGCACAGATCAATGAGCAAGCAAACAAACAAACAAACCTCCTCTCCAGACCCCAGCCTACGACTTACCCAAGCACATGCCAGTGGGGAGCATGATGTGTCCACATCAGTGAGCTTCTTGCTTATTCTGTGAGCTGGGGAAGGGAGATCAGGTAATTACATGGCTGCCAGCTTCCAATACTTTAGGGCTAATTTATGGTAATAGGTGTTTGAAACACTCTCAGCCCTCAAGACATCAGCACACACCTCTGATTTAAAAAAAAAAACAAACACAAACAAACAACAAACAAGAAAAAACCACCCCAACTTTCTTTGTTTTCATGCTGAGCAGATAATCTGGATATTGTGTGTCAGATTTGATTTGAAGACCATAACAGAAAGACAAATAAAAACCTCCCCCCCTGCTACCCCCAACAATTTTTTTTCCTGTGTTTGGGATATTGTGATAATGGCTTTATGCCTGTAGGACCCACTGGGGGTTGAGAGCCCCTGAGTTTGTGTCTATGCCAAACATGTTGCAGTTATAATGATGTGAGTCTCAAAGAAAATGAGATGTGCTAAAGTTCTTTCTAACAATATCCGTTGCTTTAATATAAGATACTATCACTGTTTGTGAATCTTGTCACATGTTAGGCCTCGAATCAGATGCATTTGCAGCCCTGTACTTTAAAATGGTAGAAGGGCAGCACTATTAGTTTGGGGGGGGTGGTAGTGGTGGTGTATTTTTTTAAACTTAGTTATTACAAGGTGAAAATAATATCCATTTACTTGGGTTTGAGTCCTGATGGATCCCGGATCGAAAGGCTAAAGTTATATCCTGAAATGTGGGAAGATATGTATCATTCCTGTCTGCTGCCTGTGTTTATTAGCTCACATGAAACAAAACACTCAGAAAAGTGAACCAACAGATGCACAAACCCAAAGCCTGATCCCCAGGTCTGCTGCTGAATGAGGAATGCTGAGTGTGGATCAAGGTGGGAACTTCTAATCCACTTTCCCATTCCCCCTAATTGTCCTTGTTGCTGGATGTGTATCTAGCATATGCCAATTATTTGGTTTTTTTATAAACACAGTCCTTGCCCAAAGGTAAGAAAGACAGACAAAACACAAGGCAAAGGATGGCTCTGCATCACAATTTCTCCAGCAGCAGAGGCAGCTTAGGAGGATCCTGCCCTTCTCCAGCCAATTGTTCCTTTTTTCCATGTTGCTGGCTGCTCTCCTGGCAGAAACATCAGTGAAACTCTGAAGGGGCTCAAGTAGATCAGTTTTAAAAGATTTATTCTTAAACACCATCCAGTGTCAGTACAGCCCTCGGGCAGTTGCCTCCATATACCTGGAGCAGTAAATTGAGTTGCAGCGTGGGAAAGCACCACCAGGGTGGGAAACGATGCTAATTTGGTTTTGCCCCAGGGAAATTACGATGTGGTGGTGTGTGGTGAGCTGGGGCTGTGTTTGCCTGTACTCAGCCCTGGCCACGTTAGGGAGGTGCTGTGAGATGAGGAGTTTCAGGTGTTGGGAAGGTGGGTGGGATAATGGGGTGGGTGTGAGAACAAAAACATTGCTGGAAGGGTGAGAGATGTGATTTGTGAAGGAGAGAGGTGGTTTGGGGAGGAGCTGTAGGGATGTTCTGTACAGAAGGGGAAGCCTGGGGCTGGGCTGAGGTTGTAGGTCCTTTCTGGATGCAGTCTATTATGCCAGACTGCTGTTGGGTCCTGGGGCTTCTCTCTTCTCTGTCAAGAGCTGGAGATGTGAAAGGCCAGGAGGGATCCCTAAGAGCAGACTCATAGCACAAAGAGGCAGCAGAGGGGTGTGGGGCAGGTGGTGTTGGAGGAAGAATGGCTCCTGTTCACAGGTTGGGTGGGGGGAAAGGAATTCTTGGTGCTTTTTGTAGCACTTCAAATTCTCCAGATGGAGAGCAGAGAGGGAGCATTGTGCTGACTGCAGCTGTCTGCACACCAGCAGTGGTTTCTCTTCCCAACAGTGCCATTCCTAGTTGGTTTTGCAGACTGGGGGCCATGATTAGAGAAGTTATTTGGGAGCAGGTTTCTTTAGTCCTTGAGAGCTGAGAACTGAAGGGAACCTTTGAGAGAAAAGCATCCCAGGCAAGTGAAATTGGCTGCTACCAGCTTCTGACATGTGTGGGGAAAAAGTCCCTTCTCACTCATACCCCTACCTCCTCCTGCTTTGCAAACTGCTAGTAGTCCTCTGTCCTTGTTGCTGCCAGCCCAGACACAGCTTGCTGGTACCAAGCTCCTGTGATCTCCTGTTCTGCTGAAAGAAGCTGGTTCCTTCTCCCTACTCCTCCCACCAGGTGAGGATGCTGCTTTTCCTCACACAGCATTACTCAAGTGCCACTATTCCCTTCCTGGGAATCTCCAGCAAAAGTTTTGCCTGTAGTTATTTTGGTAACTGTGAAATGCCCTCATATATAAGCCCCATCCATGAAACACCCAGGCCGTGGTGCTTGGAGCCTTCCTCCTCTGTTTTGTGAGTTTTTTTTTCCCAATCTTGCTCAGCTCTGATCATTGCTAGTCATAAGCAGATTTGAGAGAGGTTGCCACCAATGTAGTCAATTAATTCTATTTGCAACTGCATCTTTTGGGACCTGGCCTACAAGGAATGGGGTTTGCCAAGCTGTACATCATCCTCTCTGTTCTGCATTTCTAATATAAAGGAGAATGTGGTCTGGAAGGTGTACAGGTTCCATTCTTCAGCATTGTGAATAACAGAAAGGAAATCCACTTTTTTTTTTTTTTAGCTGTGTTTTATTTTATTTTTTTTTTTACCCCCCCCCTTTTTTTTTTTTTTTTTTAAAAAAAAACAATACTGAGTGAATGCCTCTGCTTATCACTTTTTCTGAAGGTTCTGAAAGGACTTAGGCTTCCTTCAAAGCCTTCACCCATGCCAGAAACCTTGAAGGAGGAGGCAGAGGACTGATACTACTGCTAAATAATCATATTCCTCAGCTGGTGTAAACTGGCTTAGTGTGACAATGTCAGAGTAATTGGTGTGAGATGTGAATCAGGTCGCATTCAGCCTGAGAATGATATCAGTGAAAATGTTCTGGTAGGAGGTGAACTTCAAAGAGGAAAAAGGAAATCAGAGGAAGGTGTAAAATAGAGATACTTTACCCATAACATCAGTGTTCATGTCCTGCAAAATTACTACAAGAAACAGCATGATACTGAGCTGCACAAAACAGGTCTTCTTGTCCCAGGGAAAATATCTAGACAAAAACTTGAAAGTCTTAATTTTTAGGAAAACTTATGTTCTGATGAGGGTGTTGGGAATATTTCTGTGTTGTTTTCTTGTGGTCTGTTCTCTTTGATAAAGTATTTTAGCTTGGTTTTAATCAGTGGAAATGCTGTAAGAATACAGATTTTAAAAAGATTTTAAGAAAAAACTAAGAGAAAACTTAAAAATGACTGCAACTTTGCTTTAAAAAAAAAAAGGGGGAAGAAAAAAAAAAAGCCAAGAGGATTTATTAAAACTGACCCTTTCCTGCAAACAGTTCTGATTTCAAAGAAATGGACTTTTCCAAAGAATAATAGGCTTATTGAAAAGTTCCCAGGCAGCTCTTCTGCTGTCACTGAGCCGTGTTGTCAGTCCACCTCTGTTTTCAAGGCAGTACACCTTTTCTGAAGAGCTCTGCTGTCTGTAGAGACAAGTACCCTCTCTGGGCTCAGTCCAACACCAACCTTGAGAGTCAATGCACGCATTGTGTAGATCCCCTTTCACAGAGATCTGCCTCTATTCTTGCCTTGTTCTTTCATTCTCCTGGTGCAATGTAAAGGTCACTCTTCATGAAAGTAGGTATTTGCTCTTTGTGTTCGGGTGGGGGGAAATAGTATAACCCTTGAGTCTTGCAGAGGGTTTAGGAGGCATTAATTACAGACTTTGTAAAGTTTCTTGGGCATGAATTCCTTATATTTTTTTTTTTTTTACTGAATGTGGGCAGAAATGCCCACACCTCCCTGCAGGTGGTGGGGGTGGTATAGAGGGGTTATTTTCTGGAAGTGGTCCTCTTGTGCTTACACTGTCCCTGTGCTTGGGGTTGGGGTCTGTGATGTAAAGCTACAACAGATACTAATGTACACTCTGCTTGCATTGAGGAGCTTATGGAAGGTGGTTTCCTTGGTCTCACACTGAATTCCCTCTTGAGTGTGCTGAGATCTGGTTTATTACATGCCTGTTGTAAACGGGATAACGGCTGATCAATAGACACCTCCAAGATGAATGACCCTGTATCACATACAGGGCCTCTTCAGTGAGGAAGCTGAAAAGCTGAATTTGGGCCATAAAATGAAATAGCATAAATAGGGATGGCCATTCTGGGTTGGAGTTTGTGGTGTTGCTGGTTACTGTTGAGTCCTGCTTTGTGGACAGGATGGGCATGGGAGGAAGGGGGAACCTGACCAGAAGATGTGATCATATGGATGGAGAAAGCAGAAAGCCACATGTCTGGAGCTCAGGACTTGGCTTAGCTCAGCTAGGATGCACTCCACAAGCTGGGCTGGGAGCTGTGGTACCAGTCATCTTTGGCAGTGGGGCGTAGTAGGCATTTGAAATCCCCATGCACAGAGCTGCACTGCTGCAATGACAGGACTTACCCTGTTAGTTACCAGTGACAGCAGGATCTTCATTTCTATGTGGGTCAGCCACTTCAGAGGAATACTTTCAAGAACTTGCTTGTCAATGCAGGAATTTATGAATACAGTAGACTAGGTTTCCACCCAGTCTGATCAGTCGTGAGTTTAAATAATAACATTTCATCTTATTTAATGAACTGTCAGCCATCTCCTGAGGAAGATGCTTTAATGAGTGGAGAATCATGTCCAATGCTTATTTATCTAAGTCAGGAGCATAGATCTGATAACGATCTCTTTTCATCTCTGTGGCTGATTCGTGTGTCTGTCAGGCCACTTCCTGATCCAGACAAAGGTAATTTGCATAAGAAAGGAGGAACACGAAGAATGGACACTGAGCTTCAACCCTTACAGCTGAGGGAACTTCAGCCTCTTACCAAAGTAGACCAAATGTCAGCTCAGGAGTGCTTAAAGCAAGAAGAAAGTGGAGCTGAGAGGGAGGAGAGACTGGGGCTGTTGCTCCAGCTCAAATTAGTTGGAAATCAGTCATATGGACTGCACAGTGCAAATGTTTCAGTCTGGAGGAGCTATCAAAAATTACTCTGTGATTATCTAGGTTCCCATGCTGGCTAACAAGCAAGAAGTGAAAGTTCAGAGAGAAAAGAATTTTTTTTTTTATAACTGAGGTGCCTGAAATCCAGTGGCCAAATCCCATAAAGTAGAGAAAAAGCTATAGGTGCAAGTGGTGGCAGTGGAAGGATACAGGCTTCAGTGTAATTGATAACACAGGAACCAGGCTTCTGGCATGCACTTAGATCACAGGAGAAATACTCAAGCTGCCTAACTTCAGATACTAACACAAAGTTTAATTAAAACAATTAGTCTCACTACATAGGCAGTGGCAAGTCCATGTTTCTCTCCATTGCCTACAAAGAGAGGCAGGACAGACTAGCTTTTAATTAAGGGAGCCAAACGAGCACATACGTTTTGGTGGAGGGGTATCACTGCAGCCTCGGGTAGTAACAGCCCAGACAAAGCATGGCAGTGATCTTCAGCAAACCTCTGATATGGTCTGAGGAGCAGCAAGGGTTTCTCCATTAGCACTGATCACATGCAGCCTAAGCTCTGTGTGTATGTTGGGGGAGAGGCATCAGAGATCTTCCTGTGCAAAGCCTTATCTCCCAAAACCTCTATGATATTATTAGAATAACTTCTTAAAATGCCATTTTCAAACAGCTTGTGTTATGTGTGACACTTGTTGTAACTCTTCTGGAAAAGGGATGCAATCAAGATAAGTTACTAGACTGGAAGGTGATAGTCACTTTGGTGGTGTTGATCAAGTCAGAGGAAAAGGAATTTGCAGGGACCTTGAGAGGCTACCTCATCTGTGTGCCCCAAAGCAGGACCTACTTCACATCTCATTCCCAAAGCAGGGACATCTCCCTTCTTGTCCTAGTTCTGGCCAGGACAGGGCTGACTTTCCCAAGCAGCCAGCACAGGTGAGATGAGTTGTCTGGGGCGGTTGTACACACCCCCTGACATCAATCAAGCCCCTATAAAAGGGGCTGGTGGGGCAGAGGCAGAGGTTGGTTGATTGCATGGCCCTTGTGATGGTAGAGTGGTCTCTGTTAGCTTATCCTTGGTGGGTAGAGTACTCTGCATTGTCACTGGGTGGGTCTCCTATTGTTCCACTCCCAAGGTGCTTCTCTTTCTGTATCCCAGTCTATGGCACTTGGTCTGTTTTCTCACAAAGAGGAGTGGGCAAGTGCCTGGTACCAACACTGCTATTAAACTTCATCCATCCATCCATCTCTGGGTTTGTGTGCTTACTGGGATGCCTACAAACCTGACTGGGCATGACAGCAGATCTGAATTCAGAAGCCTGATCTGAACTGCTCTGAGCAGGAGGATGGGTTGAATGAAGTTGGGGTCCCTTTTGACCCAGATGATTCTATGGAGACAGTTTTTGTAAAGTGATACTGAAAACTCACACGCAGTATTGAGGCTACGGCACTAGCATGAGTTGAGTGGAAAAGTTGTGTGATATTTCTCATGGACATGAGATATGACTGTTGGGTATCTCCCCTCCATTTCTCACTGTCTACTGAAGGCATAAAATTTTTGCCTCATTCTTCTTCATTCCCATTCCAAAGTCCCTTTATTAAGGAATTTCTTCTTTACCTGACCTGTTGTTTTGGTTTTATTTCTTTTAAGTTAATGTGTTGTAAGAATTTTCTGGACAATTTTTCTCTGTTCTTTACTTACCAGATGTTTGCATAGTGGAGGAAAATTCAATATGGGCAAACAAAGTATCACAACTAGTAATAAGTACATTTGCCATCTCAAAAGCATTAATTTCCCAAAGTTGAAAAAATTACAAGCAAAATTGATTAGACAAGAAAGTGCAGGCAGAAAAAAGGCTGATTGCAAATTGGGGATTCTGTAAGAGGAGTTTATTAGATAGCCAAAACCCAAAACACCACAATTTCACATGAAATAAGACAACTTTGGCTGGAGTCCAAACCTTGATCTCTTACAAAAGAGAGACCAATGAGAGATCTATATCCATATATAGGAATTATGAAAATTCAAGATCAAAATGGAAAGCTTGCACCAAGACCTTTTGAAGAATTAGCAGATCTTCTTGGTCTGATGACTTCAGTTGGTAATAAACCTTACAGCATGGTAAGTAATTATGTGTATTATATATTAATACTATTTTTAAAAGGGCTAGGAGGCTGTTGTTACATAATCACACCAGCCACCCAGGTTGCCCAAAGCCCTGTCCAGCCTGGCCTTGACTGCAATTTTGTTTGATTGAATATAATGGATTGATATTGAAGTCATTCCCATCTCCCTGGCACTACATGGTGCTAATTCCATTACGGATTAAGAACACATGTGACAAGTGACAGGGGACAGGACAAGAGGAAATGGCCTCAAGCTGCACCAGGGCAGGTTCAGATGAGATGTCAGAAGAAATTCTTCCCCCAAAGAGCTGTTGGGGTGTGGAACAGGCTGCCCAGGGATGGGTTGGAGTCCCCATCCCTGGGTGTATTGAACAGACAGGGAGATGAGGTGCTCAGGGAGATGGTTTAGGAGAGGACAGGGATGGTTGGACTCGATGATCTTAGTAGTCTTTTCCAACCTAGTGATTCTGTATATCTCTAAGTCCTTACATAGAGATCAGCACAAGAACTGCCCTTATCAGTATTTTTCATGATTTTCAAAGTATTGAAAACCCACCAACTGGTGAAGGAAAAGGAAGGGACTTGGAATCTATTGGGGTCTTTTATAGAGACCTGGATGAGGAGGAAGTACTGGATACTGAAGGACTCTTCAGTCTGGAAGAGGGTTAAGGACAATCAATGGCTGGATGCTGAAGGCAACCCATTAAATTAAAAAATTAGGAGATTTTCTTTTTTAGGTACTTATTCATTGATTTGCTTATTTAACTAGGGTGATTAGAGCAAACTATTATGGGAAGGTGTGGGAGCTTGATCACACTGCAGTAGTGGTGGGGGCAGTTTGCAGATGCCAGGAGTTAATCACCGTAGCACCTCTGCCAGTCAGCCAAGGGAAACAGGCTCCTCCACCTCACACAAGCCAAATTCCTGCTTTTTATGGTCATGTGGAGAGATCTTTTTTCCTCTCCATTGAGTGTAAGGGAAGGTTACCATCCAGCCCCTTTTTCCTGAGCTTTGCAGGTGGTGATAGTGTAGTGTCAGGGGGTACTCCTCTCTTTTGAGGTTTTCTGGGTTGGTGAGGAAAAATCACAGACTTGTCAACAGAGCTACTCACAGGGGACCTCTTGGGAGTGGCAGAGAGAAATGGGGGAGAGAGAAAACCTGCAGCAGCTAAAAATTAAAAAAAAATGGGAAATAAATTTAACCTCCCTTGTGACCAATCTAAGTTTGAATTGTATGACCCACACCTAGACATGCTTATGAGGGTCACTTCTTCCTCTGTACCTGGGTCAAGAGAGGACAGCTCAGATACAGGCTAAGTTAAAGAAGAAACAGAGACAAGGTAGATTCTCTTCCCTCTTAGACATCAAAAGTTTGTGTCCAGCATATTACAGAGTTGGAAAAACTGTGTCCATCCAGTGTCTGCTGCCTCTTTGGGGCAAATGCTAATGACCTGCTGATGGAAATTTGCCTGTCTCCTCGTTCTCTGGCTGCACTCGCTGCCTCCCCCACCGAATGGCATTAATCATGTCAGCTCCCCTTTCTACAAGAGTGGCTGGTTTAATGGGAAACTTCAGCCAGCATCAATATCCTGAGGGGTGGAGGAAATGAAGAGAGGAGGAAAGCGTGGAGCAGGGAGGTAGCTAATGGTGAAAGCAGTCACTGTCTGTTCCAGAGCAGGGTTTTGACAGGGACACGTCAGGGAGTGGAGTCTGGATTTACTTTGAAAGTCCAGAGGCAGCAGGGATGTCACTTGGGTCTGCAGTGCTGGAGCTCAGAGCGGTCTTTGGGAAGCAGAGAGGATGGTGTGGCATGGCTGAGCTCCAGAGGTAGTTGCCCAGGGATGGTGGAGGAAAAGCCAGAGTGCAAATGAATCACTTGAGCATGAAGCATGGGCTGGAGAGGGGCTGAAATAGAGGCACAGTGAAAGCTACTACAGGGTGCAGTGCTTCTGGAAGGTTGTGGACTCAGGGGTGTGTGGGAGAGGGAACCAGATTGAGCACATCTGCTTTTCTCAGAGGCAGGTGCTGGTGGCCATCATGGCATTCATTCCCTTCATAGGGTTTCTAGTGCTTTCCAAGCTTTCCCATGTTTTGTGTCAGTCATTCCTGCCCAGAGCCCTGGGGCTGCACCATCCGCTGTTCCCAGCTTTCCTCTGAGGTGTTTTGGGGGATCTCCAAGATGTGGAATTACCTGCCAGCAAGCAGTTGGAGGTGGGATGTGCTGCTGTGGCTCTGTGCCCATGGGCATGCAGGTTGCTCCAGGAGTGGGTTTAACCCAGGGATTGATATGGAGTTGGCCTCCTTCTCGTCCTTCTTTCCCCCTCCCTCCTCCTCCCTCCTGTCCATTTTCCTGTCTGTTCCAATGCTCTTTTGACAGCTTTTTATTGGAAACTTTGCTGCATATTAGCTGAAATAGAGTTAAATGCTGCCTTGTAAACCACTGTGTGACCAACATGTTTCTTACTGAACCTGAGCACATAAGATCCACCCTTTGACCCTGGATTCCATAGTGCCATCATATTCTACTTTGTAGTAGACTACTTAGTATTTTTGAGCTTCTTTACTCCTTTTTTCACACATTTCCCAGCTAAAATGAGCAACCATTTACCACCCAGTATATACAGGGAATGAGCTCCATGGATTTCTGTCCCTAGGATGTTTGCTCTGCAGACAGAAGCCCATAATGGTGGGTGGTGCTATGAAAGTGATGATCTTTGCCCATAAAAATACTCTTTATTTTTGAGAAATTCTAAAGCCCAAAAGCCCAGGTATCCTATCACACAGCAGAAGGAAGCAAGGGTGACAAAACATAGTCAGCATGGGAAAACCTCCCATGTGTGTGATGAACTGAACCTGTGGAATTTATTGTCGCAGGATATTACTGAAATGAATAATTTAGGAGGAATCAAAGCGCTTGCAACCTCATTGAGAGCTTTGTCCAGACAAAACATGATACAGGATGAAATTTATAATGACTAAATCTCTACAACATAATCTAATTATCAGGCAGGGTTAGGAAAAAATGACCTCCCATGGGAAGAAATGCACAATTAAATGTGTTAGATCTGAGCTGATGAGCAGGTATGTTAAACCTTCTTCTGAATCACCCAGTAGTGAATATTTTATCAGAATTGCAGTAGCAGATCAGACAACCTTTTTGCTTCTCTTCTTGCCATTATCCTGTGATCTTGTGAGGCAAAATGGTTTGTTCCCTTTTTGCGTGGACCTTTTTGCAAACAGTATCTCGGAGGTCTTGGAATCCTGATTTCACACTGGCTTGTGAAAATACAGCCTCAAACACGGTCTCTGTTTGGCAGGTTCTAGGTAGCTGGTCAAGCTGGTGTGTCATTGCTTGGCTGAATCTTGGGTTCCAAGGAATTGATTTTCCCAGTATAAATTTCATGGGCACCATTTTTGCTTCAGCATGCACATAGCCCCACTGGAGGTTGAAAAACACCCCTGTTGATGTCAGACAGATCTGACTCTCTTTTTTTAGTTTTCTTCTAACCCCAATTATTTTGGAATCAAGACTCTGAAACCCATTGGAGACATGGTGATGTTCTGTGTGTGGTTCAGGGATGGATAATGCACTGGAAGTTCTAAGTGGAAGACATAGCTCCCTTAAGTGGTCCCAGTATAACCAGGTGGTTTGGTACCAGGACCACAGCCAGTTTGCAGCTATGGCACAAGTCATGCATCTGCTGACCCAACTGAGCCAACCTGTGCCTGATGAATAGCATTTGTTTCCTATCTGCATGTGGTTTGATGTAAAGAGTCTCCCTAACATTCCCTTCTCTGTCATTCATCCTCAGAAACCCTAAGTCCTTGCTAATGCTGATGTTTTTGCTAGAAGAGTGGTTTTATACCTGGCTCCTGCCTCTGAGTCATGACATGTTCAGCCTGGAGAAGAGGAGGCTCCAGGGAGACCTTCTAGCGCTCTGCCAGTACCTCAAGGGGGCCTACAAGAAAGATGGGGAGAGGCTGTTCAGTAGGGCCTGTTGTGACAGGACAAGGGGTGATGGTTTCAAAATAGAGGGAGGGAGATTTAGGTTGGATATTAGAAAAAAGTTCTTTCCTGTGAGAGTTGTGGAGCACTGGAACAGGTTGCCCAGAGAGGTGGTGGATGCCCCATCCCTGGAGAAGTTCAAGGCCAGGTTGGATGAGGCCCTGAGCAATCTGATATAGTTGGGGGTGCCCCTGCTTCTTGCAGGGGGGGTGGACTAGATGACCTCTGGGAGTCGTTTCTAACCCTAATCATTCTATGATTCTATGTGCCCAACAGAGCATGACAACACTGTCCTCCTGTCATGCAACCTTATAGCAACCATGAGCATCGTGACCTCAGCTTTGGGAGTCACTTGTCTAAGGTATCAATCAAATACAGAGCACATACATCCCCCTCTCCTGGGGGATTAGAGATGTATCCCATCCTTCCTGCATGTCAGCATGGAGTCTGTTGTTTTGCTCTGTTTATTCCACTACTCTCATGGAAGCCATGTGAAGAAGACACCAAAAATGCCCTGCCCAGTGAGACAAGACCCCATCCTCCCAGGGATGTTCTCCTCAGCACATTAACATTACTTCCCTGTGATTATGATGGAAGCAAAGATCCGCTCTGGAATGACAATGTGTCAACTAGACCAGGAGGGAACGTGCTCCACTGGAGATACCACCCATGTCTGCAATCAGTGTCAGAGCCCACGGGCTGTGGGCTGACCCTCTGCCTCCCCTCTCACACTCTGAACACTTCCACAAACGCTGCTGATCCCAAACCCTGGCTGTTCTCTCCAGCAGCAGAGGGCCCAGGTGTTGGTTTATTTTTAGGTGTATTCTGGAGTCTGCTGCAGGCTGTGAACTGGCATCAGCAGGAGGATTGAAAGGCAGTGAAGTGCTGCTCTTCACTTGGAGATGTCATTTTCCCCCGTGTAACCTCCCTTTCAAGAGTCCTGGCCTGCGAGATCCCGGCTAGTCGGTACGTGCAGCGCTGCAGCTGTGATGTGGGGGGAGAGAGGGACCACTCCTCCATCCATGGCTCCTCTGCTCATTTCTCAAGAGACTCACATTGCTTTAGATGGTGGCCACAAGGAAAGGGTGGTGACCACAGTCACTTTCCATACTTTTCTCCCAAATTATTTTCCCTTGAAGACCTGTTCCTCACTTCTGCATCGCTTTTCTTGCATCCTACCCCATGTACTCCTCCATCAGAAGCTCTGAGTAGGGGACAGATTCCTTAGGTGAGGCTGGCTCCCTTCCAGCAGCCCAGTCCCACTGTCTTGCTCCTGCTCTGTCCCCACTGGTGCTTGTTCAACAGAACTAAGAGAAGACCTGTCTGAGACATGGGGTCCCCAAGAAAGATGCTCTGCAAAAAAGAGGTGCAGAGCCAGCTTTGAGTCCTCCCCCCCTCAAATATATGAGGGTTATCCACCTGTTAGAGGTCAGCAAAGAAAATGGATTGAAGCTGGAGGAGGGAAGGGTTAGGTTGGAGATCAGGGGTAGTTCTTCAATGAGAGAGCAGTGAGGTGCTGGAAGGGGCTGCCCAGAGAGGTGGTGGATGCCCCAACCCTGGAGGGGTTCAAGGCCAGGTTGGAGGGGGCCCTGGGCAACCTTGTCTAGCTCCAGGCCTGGAGGTTGGTGGCCCTGCCTGTGGCAGGGGTGTGGAACTCGATGATCCTTGGGGTTCCTTCCAGCCTAGATGATTCTGTGAAAGCAAAGCTAACCCCACTGGGGTTGCTGTAAGTCATGAGCAGCTTTGGGAGTCATGGGGCAGTTGTGACTCACTGCCATAAAACACGGGTGGCCCTGCCCACCAGAGCTGGGGCAGGCCAGGCTGGCTCCACTGCTGGGGCTTGGCTGGGCATGAGGGGCTGCAACAGCCACGCAGGGGAAAAGGCTGAGGCTTTGTGCACAGGATTCCTCACTCCCAGCAATCCTCTGTCTGCTCTTTCCTACTTCTGATCTCAGGTGTGCTTATTAAGTCCCCAAATCCTCCTGGCACCAGCCTTACTCCTAATATATTCTGCAAGAGCTGCATCCATGTTAGTAGGTTTTTAGCCTAACTAGATGTATGTAGATGCACATCTATCTCCAGAAAGGTGTTACTACTAGCTCTGAGTGATGGGAAACAACAGAGTTGAAGGGGGGAAGGACCAAATCCCAAATTGTGCATAGCCTGATAAAGTGTCATGGGACAGTCCTGGGAAATGGGATTCACAAAGCATTTCAGTGGTATTCTCCTTGTCACAGGTAGGGAAACTGAGGCACAAAGAGCTGCCAAAGCTGGCTCAGCCTCCCATAGGTGTACTGTCTCCTGAAGCCTCGTGCTCTGAGCTGCTGACCAGGCAGCCACTGCTGTTCCTTCTTGGCAGTCATAACTTCAAACTTGCTCTTCCAGCTGGCTGGGCAGTGGGCTGAAGGATCACCAGGATAACAAGCTGTTGTAAACACTTAATCTGGTGGTTTTGAAGGAGAGAGGAGCATGGGGGGTTGTTTGATACACAGTCACTTGTTTTCTGAAAGCTGGATAGATGCACCTGTCTGCGGTCCATCATCAGAGCATCTGAATGAATGGGCCTTAACGCCTCCTTTCAGTCATTTTTGGTTGCTTGCCACAAAAGGGCTTTTCCCACATCTGCAAAGGGAAAGACAGCCTTCCAGCTCTACAGCTGTTATGCTCTGTGATTATTTTGTTTTTATTGGGTTTTAGGTAAAGGTCCCCAGTATCTTGTCCGTGTCAGCCAAGGAGAACTTCTTTTCACCAGGTAATTACAGAAGTGATGTTGCAGGACCACAGAGAGATGAACACCATGGCCCTGCTCCCTGGAGAAAACCAGGTTGCCATCCCCTTTAACAGGGGCAATTTCTTGCCACTGCTCCCTAATACCTGGTGGCTTCAGATCAGAAATGCTTCAGAGGTGTCTTTCAGGTGAAGAGTGGGGACATCTCTGTAGATAGGATGTCTCCAGGTGGTGGAGGTGACTGGGGAGCAAGGCAGAGCAAAGGATGGGTTTAGGGCTGTGAAGGGGGGATTGACACTCCTTTCTGCAGCACTAGCTTGCAGGATCCTGTCACATTCACCTCTTCTCTACAACCTTTGTTCTTAACAGCATTATCTTAAAATTTAGAGCTCTATCACTCATGCCATTATTTTTAATGACCAATTGGATCAACTTTCATGATAGTGACAATTTTTATGCTTCAATCCACTTCCAAGGTCAATTTACTTTCAGTGTTTTACAAACAAATCACTTTGATGGTTTAAAAACTTTCTCTAGTGAAGTCATTTTGTGAAGAGTTTCCAAAATTTGGCATATCATCAGGAATCAAATTTCTCTTAGAAATAGAAATTCTGACTCTTATCCAAATCAAATTCTACCTGTGCATGAAAAAAAGAAGGAAAAATGAGCAGAATCAGTAAAAAAAAAAAAAAAAAGAACTGTATCCATGAAGGTCAATGCCAAATCCTTACCAAGTGAGATTGAGGAGGAATAGAAATAAATCTTGGAAGAAATGCTGTAAATATTTGAAGGCAAATAGCGACAACCACCACCAACCACGACAGCAGTAGCAGCATGCTGTCTGTGAAAGTCTTATCCATTGAATGCAATCCAGAATGAAAGAAGGTAATAAGAGAGTGTGGGAACCAACTTAGAATTAAGAGATGAAGCCTGCAAATATTGAAGGTTGGACCATGTTACTAATAACCAAAATTGGAGAGTATGTATAAAACACTGGAAAGGCATGTGTAAAACCAATGTTAGGACCCGATCCTGGCTGTGAAAAAGCTAATGCTGATGCCAGAAGCAGCAGAGCAAATGGAAGTGCAACCCAGGGGCCTTATAGGGAAAGGACACATGGTTAATGCCTGTAAACCCTCTGGTTAAACAAGGAAGGCAACAGCTTAGGAGAGGTAAAATTACAAGGGAGAATATTTATGTCAAACAAAGAACAAAGTGGCAATTGGTGTGAGAGGAGAGAATATCTAAACACAGAGCCT
The DNA here is from genome assembly GCA_013399135.1 of Heliornis fulica. NCBI lineage: Eukaryota > Metazoa > Chordata > Aves > Gruiformes > Heliornithidae > Heliornis > Heliornis fulica. Next base: position 30,240 of record VXBZ01010963.1, on the reverse strand, counting down.
CAAACACTTGGATAATGGGCAAAGAACTCTCAGAGAACCAAAACCACTCAATAAAAAATCTGCAAACTCTCAGCAGTGGCCAGTAAGTGTTTACAAATAGTCCTTGATTGAAAATTAGGGCAATCCATGAGGTTGACATGAAATGAGAGTTTTGAGGAATTGCAGAATGTTCTGGGTTGGAAGGGATCCCAAGGATCATTGAGTGTCAACCCCCTTGACACAGGCAGGGACACCAACTTGCATGTAGACAAGGTTGCCCAGGGCCCCATCCAACCTGGCCTTGAATACCTCCAGGTTTGGGGCATCCCCCACCTCTCTGGGCAGCCCCTTCCAGCACCTCACCACTCTCTCCATGAAGAACTTCCCCTCATCTCCAAACTGACCCTTCCCTCCTCCAGCTTCAATCCATCCCCCTTGTCCTGCCACTCTGGCCTTGGGAAAACCCGATTCCCTCCTGTCCATATGCTCCATTTAAGTTCTGGGGGGCTGCAGTGAGATCTTCCCACAGCCTTCTCCTCTCCAGGTTGACCCAGCCCAGCTCCCTCAGCCTGTCCTCACAGGGGAGCTGCTCCAGCCCCCTGAGCATCTTTGAAAAGATCAGGAAAGTAAAAACTTTTAGGAAGACAAAGATAGTGAAACCAGGGGAATTAGCTCATCATTATGGCTGCCAACAGCCCTGCAGTACAGGAGCATCCTTTGTCCTGGGTAGCAGAGTAAGTTGACAACAAACACAAGAGGGAAGCAGTCCTTACTCCCACCCTTAGCCAGACACCAACTCATACTTCTCAGTCTTGAACTTCTTAATTGTGCTGAAGCTCCTTAATTGTTTCCATCTGCAGTCCCCAGCTGGAGCCAGTTTAGGAGGTGATGTGAGAGGACTGGTTAGGAGATGCTTATAAACAAGCTGTCCAGTGCCCTTGCAGTGAGTGATGGTGGAGTGAGGGGTGTGCTGTCTCTTTGCAAGGAGAGATGGGACCTGTGGGGCTTTTCAGGCTGAAGACCCAACAGGTGAGTAACTGATGAAATATGGAAGGATTTAAGAGTGTGGAAGTGTTGGTTCAGGTATTGTTGCCTGGGATATCAGAGGAAGCTTTAAAATGGAACATAGTGGAGCAAGGAGGTGGGATATGGTAGCTTCTTTGTGCTCTCTTTCCTATCCTGAGGCTCCCTGCTAAGTGATGACTTTGTATAATTAAAATGAACAAAGTAAATGGCAGCAATCCATCTTCACAATCACAGCATTTTCTCCTTGCCTTTGTTGAAGTGCTTTGTTCATCTCAAATTGATTAAAAAAAAAAAAGTAAAAGTAAAAAAATAAATAATAAAAAATACCGAAATAGAAGTTGAATGGGTGCCTGCAGGGGCTGTATTTTTAGCAGCTCATCAGTTTGTGGAGAAGCTCAGAGGTTGCAGATTCTAATTGCTAACCTGGAACATGGAAAACAGGACAACTGAAAGTGTATGTTTTGTGGGGAGAGTGAGGGTTTCAAAGCAGGGAAGGAAGAGAGAATTGGCACCTTTGCAGCTTACAAAACATGGTGGGACACCGTGTGGTGAGGCCATCTGGTTAGTGTTTGTGGCACAAGGACCTGGAGAAAGGCTCTCATGGAATCTATCTGCAGAAGGGGTTTTACCTCTTCCCTGGCTGGGGCTCTGAATGTTTGTGTGTCTGCTTTGGAGAGGCTTGATTGGAATGTTTGCAGATGGGGCATGTTGGATCCAGCTGAGTTACTGGCTGGGAGAAGGAAATGGGCAAGTGGGAAACTATAAAATGGATCTAAGGAGGAGGCAGAACAGAGGGTGATCTCTGAGAACAGATCTGGGTCTCTAAGTGTGAATGAGGTGCAGGATTTCTGGAGTATTAAAACATAAATGAGATTTGGTTTGGCCCTGTATCTATACCCTGGAGAGTTCATACTCAGGAGGTTGCTGTGGGAGGGGGTGGTTTCCTTTCTCTACTCTGGTGTCCTTCTGGAGTAGAACCAAGAGCCCAATATGGGAAAGAGTCCTGGCCAGGACACAGGAGGGGGTGCTTAGCCTAGGCTTGCACTGTGTGGACACGGCTGCTGTCCTCCCCCATTCTATTCCTCACCCCCAATTTTGGCTTTCATACTTTGCAGTGCTGGGTCTAGAAATGGATGTCCTAGAACTGCTGACTGTGTACTGACAGCTCAGCTGATGGCTTGTGGGAAGCTGGAGTCCATGGGGTTGGAGTAAGGGAGAAGGCTGTCTTGTGTTTTGCTTGGTATTCTGGCAGGTTTTTGGCTCGCTTGCCTGATAGGCTATTTTCATCTCCCCTGTCCTACTTCCTTCCATGCAGGCCTCGTTTTCCCCCCAGGGACTATAACTAAATTCACTCTTGTCTATAATCCCAATTGGTTCATCAGCTCTTTGGAGCATTTCCAGGCATACAGAAAAAGATGATCACATGAGTAGACCATCTGATGTTATGTATATAAAAAAACCCAAGCTATGTACAGACCAGACCGTGCTAAACGGTCCCTGCTATGGCTGTGGTTATTGTTGTCTGGACTTTTCTAGCAACCTTGTTATAGGCAGGTAAATAGAGCTATGAAATACATCATACTCTCTATGAAAGACCCAATCCTAACCCAAACAGAGCAAGAGGCATCTGGCAGAGGAGGCATGGCGAGTAACTGCTAATTTGCTGAGGTTATGGGAATAAAAGTAGGACAGATAAATCAAAAAATAAAACATGGGTAAAAACATATGTATGCAGTGCTGTAAGGACAGGACTTGAGGGTGAAATGGAGAAAAGCATGGCCATGGCTGACTGCAAATCCTATCTGATTTGCAGAGGGAGCACTGAACAGAGCTGGTAAGGTCAGCCTTCCATATGTATGAGCTTACTAATACCCTGGCTTTCTGGTTGCACCCCCCCCTCCAACTGGGTGCTTCAGAGCCAACTCCCTGAATCTTAGACTGCAGTACAGAAGGAGGGATGCAAGAGGCAGCTTCCACAGCTCAGCAGTGTGTGGGGCATGTTTGATCCACGCAAGGGCAACAGTGCCCCCGGCCCATACTCAGCACCCTTTTTCTCCCTGCAAAGCTGGCAGTGTGAGCACAACCTTGATGCTGGCCTTTGGGATGCTACTGAAGGATGGATTAGTCATGCTGCTGTGGCTCAGCTGCCTGCAGGGCTGTCACTTTCTTCTTCTTCAAGGAAGAGCCAGTGGGCTGAGGAGGCTCCAGTTCCATCTGCCAGCGAAACCCGTAGCAGGGAAAGAGCAGCAGCTAGGGGGGAGGTGCTGGAAGGGGGGAGCAGTGGATTCCCTTGATAATTGGGATGGCTGCATCATCATTTATGCAAATAGGGGAAAGAAGGAGGCTTCCTGTAGCAGGCTGAGTGGAGGAGAGAACAGAAAGATGGAGCTCTTGCCCACGAAGGAAAATACCTTCACTGAGCACAGGCTGTGTGGTCACTTATGTCCTTTCCTTCTCCCCAGAAAAGGTGTAATCTGGAGTCCTTTGGGATCTTGTGATTCCTGGTCAGGGTTTGCACATTCAAGCCAACACATGGAGACTCAGGCAGATGCCAGTTACATCAGTGGCTCTTCCTCAACCCCTCCAGCTGTCACAGTTTTCTCATTACGCCTGTGCAACACCAGTATTTTGTCTCATGTCCATCCCCCAGCCTCCCATCTGCTCAGAGGGGCTCTGGCTTGGTAGTAAGGCAGGTGGGTGCAGTACAAGTGAGTGTTCATGGTCTCTGTAGATCTGGGCTATTCCCCAGACTCCTTGACAGCTTTTCTTTCTCACTGCTGCCTGGAGAACATAACTCCATTACTGCTAGTGGAAAGAGGGTTGAGCAATATTGTCATCTTGCACCACCAACATCTTCCTCTGTCTGACACCACCACAGATGTGTTTGTGTTCAGTGTTTTCCACTCGTGCTGGTTCAGCCTGGCAAGACATCTGCCTTGCTGGTGCAGAGAAGGAATTTGGAGGAAAGCTGCTCAGCAGCCAGCTGTGGCCACTCTTTTCTCACCATCCTCCTGGGCTGCCATGCAGGATACCAGCAGGCTTTTTTGAATTTAAAATGCACTTCATTGCCTCCTTGCTGGAGAGGTACAACTAGACAGACCTTGAAGAAACCAGTGATGTGAAATCAGCAAGAAGACTGTCATCTTCTGTCCATCTCACCACTGTGAGTCCAGGGAGTCAGTTTTGATGCCAGGGAGAGCCTGTGGAGTAACAGTGAAGAAATCCTGACAATGTGTCACCTCTGTCTCATTCATACACATCCCAGGCTGTGTAGCAGAAGCTTTTGTGCCAGCTAATGTCTGATTTGGATCGTCAGCATTTTTGAAAGGTGTGAACAAATCCATTCCATTGCCAAAATACAGAGATAAACAAACCCCAAAAGGCTAACACAAAGCCCTTGCTGCTTTGGGACTGTTCTCTCTGTATGTGTGCAGGATGTGAGGTTAGAGCAGGACTTAAGCACCAGATCCATGACTCGTGCTTTCTGCTCACTGTAGAGACAGGTAGCTCTTCCATGAAGCTCCAGAGTTCTTCCTAACTTCATACATGGTAAGGAGCTCTGGGTTTAAGATGCTGGATTGCTTGAAGAGATCTACCACACCAGGCTGCTTCTGCCTTGTTTCTTCCCTAATGATGTACCTTAGAAGGTGTGTGATCCTATTAGGATACAGCTCTCTGCTTTGCTGGAGATGGGAATTCTCCTAGCCCTGGTTTATCATCAGTTGAGCAGCCTAATCAAAAAACATTGTCTTGTTTGCAGGCTTGACAGGTTTTAATGCAGGGCAAAGATAAACAAACAAGTGAAAGAGGAAGGCACAGCAAAATCAGTGCTGCCGATTAACTAACAGGGCATCTCGTCAGGATTCATATATCTCCAGCAATTTCTCAATCTCAGCGGAGTGATGCCTGCTGAATTAAGAGTATCTCTTCATCCCTGATCAATTAAGCCATACAAAATCACTTTTTTTTTCTTTCTTTTCCCCACACATCTTGTTTTCTCCCCCAACACAGGTACATTCACAATCTCTTGTTCTTCTTCTGGCAAAGAAGGATCACCTCTCACTGCTCCCAAAGGTGGAATCTGATTTGGTTGACATGAGGGCAGGAAAATCCTGGATGATGTCACACCCATAGCTGAGCATCAGCCTTTGTATAACACCAAATAGCATGGCTGAACCAGGAAGCCTGGCTCTGGTGCTGCTTTCCTCCTCTGAGGCTGTTGGGTGTATAATGACCTTTGTGCTAATGATGTTTCGCTTGCCTGGGTTGCAGCGATTCGGTTGTACTTGCACTGCATTGGGCTTGTTTAGGCTTATCCTGGTCAAGGGTATGTTGGATTTTCATTTTCACGGATCAGGGAGTAGCATCTGAGCAGGAAAGCTTCCTCTGGGAACAGTCTTAGACATATCACAATGTCAGGAGTTGGAAGGGACCTCAAAAGACCATCTAGTCCAACCCTCCTGTCTGAGCAGGATCACCGCAATTAAACCACACAGGAACGTGTCCAGATTGGTCTTGAATGTCTCCAGAGAAGGAGACTCCACAACCTCTCTGGACAGCCTGTCCCAGGGCCCTGTCACCCTCACAGGGAAGATGTTTTTCTTTACATTCAGATGGAATCACAACTTAATATTCCTCCTTCTGTCTGTAATTAACAAAGACACATTAAGGCTGGATGGATTCTGCTCACACCACAGATTCTACTGACGAGTGAGGAACCCACCCAAGGGCTCTAGTTGTACAGATGAGTCCTTCCATGTTGCCACATGCATCCTGTCCCCCGTTTGAGAAGAGGTGGAGATGGGAAGCTGCAGAAGAATCCCTGAGAGCACTCTGCCTGCTGCTGAGAGCCACTTCTGGGGAAGTGGAAGCTGATGGTTGTCTTGACTTCCATGACTTGGGAAGGCCCGTTATCTGAAAACACCGGAGGAAAGGTGCATTTATGTAAACATTAAAAAGTGAAGTCTGTGGAGTCCAGGCCAATCCATCTTTTAAATCTTGCTTTTATAGCATTATTATGTGAGACAGTCTCATAAAAAGCTCTCTGTAGATGTTATTACATTGCATTGTGGCTTTGGAGAGCGAGCTGAAGAAGCTGTGAGTTTGTGCAACAGCACATGTTAGCATGAGTTATAGCATGTCAGGGGCCCGTGTTAACGATCAGGGAACCTATTCAGCTCCTTTAAGGTTAATCAACTCGGCATTTGTGTCAGGTGTAATGTCTAATTAAAATGATGGAAGAGGTGTGAATGCCTCCTGGCAGAGGAGGGAAATGGCACAAAGAGGCAGCCTCAGTGCCATATTGGTTTGGAAAATCAATAAGAGGAGCTCATTTTATCCCAGTGTATCTCTGCATTTGCCATTCAGTGGCTCATTTGAAAAAGTGCCAACTGGCTGCCTGGGAGCCTGGAAACTACATCGTTTGAAAACACTTAAAGACAATGCTGGTGGGGAAAGGAGAGGGCATTGCCTTCCATTAGGGCAGAGCTCGGGAGTTGAGTTGGCCTCCTGGTGTCCTGCAAGATGAGGGCAGCCTGGGCTGTGGAGCATCACTGGATAGAGACACTAATGGAGAAGGAAAACATGTGGAAAGAAGGAAAAGGGTCGGTTGCATGGGAAGGTCTAGAGACCCAGAGGGTAGAAAACCAAGGATTGGTGGGTTGGAAAAAAACCAGGTTCTGAAGGAGGCACATGGAGTGTGGTGTGGGGCAGGGGAAAATCATTTCGGGCACTTGTGTATTCCCACAGCCTCCTGCTAGAAGGTGGAGGTAGTGGTGGATAAATAACTTATGGTGAGAACTGGGGAAAGAAAAAGAAGGATAAACAAACCAAAACCAAACAATTTTTAATCTGTCAGTGTTTGCATCGGTGAAAAGTAAATCTCAAAGTGAAAGACTGAGGAAAGGTTTGTGTGTTTTTTCTTGTTTTCTGAAAACTCAGGAGTAGAAGAAAATGACATAGGTACTGTCTTTAGATTTGATTCCCTTAAAAGAATAACTCTATAGGACACTGTAAAAAATAGCTTAAATTTCCTCAGGAAATAATTTTTAGTGATTTGTGCCATTTTTCAGGATGTGACAACTCTTCCTCTGCTAGTTGTGCAGCCAGCTGGACAGACATCCATCCTGTAGCTACACAAAATGTGTTAAATCTGTGGATAAATCAATAACTTTCCCTCGGTGTAGTTACACTTCTCTGCAAATATAAACATTTGCTCATTACCACCACACACAGTTTCATCTCCACTGAATTTTTAATGAAAAGGAATGATAATTTATTCACTAGCATTTTTTAGAAAAATGATATATTTTCTTAATGATTCTACTCTTTCTGGTTTAGCTAGTGATCATACTGCTTTTCCCCAGCCTGTACCTCTGGTGCAGTGTGATGGAGTTCACATGCACCCTGTCTACATTTAAATACCCTAAAACCACCTTGTTTGAGAAGCAGCCAGCCTCAGAGGTGATGAGAACAGACAGGGTCCTCAAAGTAGTAATTCAGCTTTTCCAAGAGCTGAACTGCCCCCTGCACGGTCTGCTCTCTCTGTTTTCATTGAGCTCAAGTACAACCCTCTGCTAGATTTGTTGTTTGTCAGAGGTGGGATAAATATGGGCCTGAGAAGGGAATTCAAGCAGCAACACTCAAATGATGACTTAGTAGCAGTTGTCACTTTGCTTTTGAAAGTCCCATGCTATGAGTTCAGCTGTCTTTGTCTTCTCCCCTACCTCAAGTAAAAGGCCTGTGACATTGCTTGGGTGACTCATACTTACATGCACTGAAATCTCAGATTGGAAGGGAGATGTTCTGGGATTACCCTGATTTACAACCTTTAAGTGCTCTGTGCAATGACAGAATCTCTACCTGAAAGCTCTTTAAGCAGAAATTAATTTATGCCTGACAGTGATTAAAGGAGAAAGTGAGAGGAGATGGAAATTAGCAAATCCATCTCTATTGCTGAGATCCCATTATGATTATAAGGAGAGGGGAAAATCAGCATTATGGGTGTCAGCTGCAATCTGGTGCATTCATTTAGCAGCCCATCCTACCCGGGAAATGTCCTTGTATGGATGGATATACCTGTCACAGTGGCTTGGCCCGAGATGAATCAATTGTCTAGATGCTGGAATAGAGATGGAAGCCATTTGGCACAATATTAACTCCTGTTCTGAGTTTGGTGCAAGAACTTGAGGCAGGGTCCATCAAATAAATTGTGGTGGGAAAGCTGATCTTGAAGACTTCATGCACAGCAAGGTTAGAAGTAATGTGGTAATGGAAATGTGACTGTATTCTTGTGGCCAAGCAAAAAGATGGCCAAGGGATGGTCTCAAAATTGAGATGGAGATTGGACCTTAAAGATATTTTCTGCTTTTCCTTTGACTGTCATGAAAACTCTTTTTTTCTGATGTTTCAAGAATGGACTATAGCAGTCAAGATGTGAGAAGTGGTAAATAACCTTGCTCACAACGAAAAACTGGGGGGAAAAAATACAAATGCTTACAACTATTGGTTTGTGAGGAAAATGTCCAATCAAAGAAGTCTGAGTACTACTGGAAAAGAAAAAAAAAATATCCATTGCAGTACAGGTTTCAGTGCTGACACAAAGGTGGTCTTGGTTCTCTTTCCTAAGGCTGGTAGTAGCTGCTGCCATCTTGTATGAAATGGTTTCAGTGATTCCCTCCACAAAATGGAAGAAGTGCTGGCTGTGAGGGGTGTTTATAAATACATTTGTTAATGGATTTCACTAGAGTGCCTGAACATGCAGCAAAGTGGAAAGAGGAATTCTAACCTCTTAGCCAAAGTAGCTGGTTTGTACCAGTGGTGCTTAGGGATGCTCACACACCCTGATGTCACCACTGACCTCTGCTAGAAGAATCATCTCTTCATAATAAAAAGATTTTCAGGCAAGACAGGAAGTCTCCAGAGTGCTAGGAGAAGGGCAAGGCAAAGGACTGTGTCCTCTCCTCTCTGAAATCTTCCCAGAAAACTCACCTGGGCCCTCAGTGCTAACTTAGGAACACTTTTTACCCTGAAAAAATACTGGACTGTTATAAAAAATATCACATTTTTTATTTATTATTAAATGGGGGAAAAAGTTCCCCTTTTAAGTTGGCTTTTGTTTATTGGTGGGAATTAAAATTAATTTTGAACAGAAAATGGATATCACAAAGCTTTAGGCAAAGACAGAATATGGTATTCAGTGAAAGTAGATTTTTCATTTCATTGGAGGCTTATTTGTCTGATACTGTGTTAATAGGAGGAAAGGAATAAGGGGGGAGGAAGGGGCAGAAAGGGGGGGGATTCTTTTTTTTTTTTTTAACCATTCATGGCACACCAACTGATATTGCAGCTCTTTCTTGTAACATTTTTCCAGATTATGAAGGACCAGGACAGTGCCATGAAAAGGCATTTGGGAAGGGCCCCAAGACCCCCTGCTCAGGATCTGCCACAGGGTCGGGGTCACCGTTACTGCTGTTTCCTTGTGCAGATTCCAATTCTCAGTTAGGAACCAGAATGTCCTAGGAAAAGAGCTAGATAATAATGTAATAAAGGTCACTGACCTCTTTGGCACTTTTCTGCACCTGTAAATATTTCTCCCAGTTCCAGACTGAGCAATAAAATCAATACTCGTTAATGTGGTGTAATATACTTCAGTGGGTCTGATACTCCAAACATTCAGAGGCCAATCCCTTGTTCAGGCTCAGATCCCAAAATGCACAATTACAACACTTGTTTCCATCCCTTCTTAAGATCCACAGTTTGGAAAGATGCCTCAGCATATCTCCAGCAATGATTTATCCTCCTCTATTCAAAAGAACAAAGTGACTTCAGCTTCCTTGTTCAACAAAATAAAATAAAATCAGACACAAATCCAACCTGGCAGGATAAAAAAATATATGTACATATAAAGAGAGAAGTTATCCTGCTTTAGAGCAGGAATATGAAATTATGTTGTAAATTGAATTATGGAAAGGGAGAATAATATGAACTGAAAAAAAAGATTAGTTTCAAGGCTAAGTTTCAATCATTGGGTTTTATCAGGCTCATGAGTTGGATTGAACTGCCCTCAGACAGGCATGGGACGTTGGTTAAATGATCTCTTCCTTCTTCTATAATAAATAGGGCCAAAAAGAGGAGCAGAAAAATGGGGATGAGGAATAAATACTGGGAGTTGAACATGAGAGCAATGCCAGCATTGTGGGAGGGACATGATGGGGTTTCTCCCAAGACACCCTTCAGGGCTGGTTTCCTGGGAAGGGGATGCTGATGGACTATGCACACGCTAGGAGGAAGGAAGGGGGAAGTATTAAATATCTAGACAAGGTGACTAATATGGGATGGATAGGGAAGGGGTTGATCAGGTTAAGAAAAGAATAGAAAGAAGATTACCCCAATGCATCTTGAGAGGAGGGGTGGATTAGGAAGCGGACACTAAAGAGACTACATGTAAGGGGTAAGGTGAGTCCCTCATAGTCTTCTGTTCCATCTGCCACTGTGTGGGGTGGGGGCAAGGGACACCTGGCAGTGCTGGTAGCTGTGGCTTACTACTTTTAGTGCATGTCTGATTCAGTTGGTCATGAAATTCCCCACAGATCAAAGGGATTGACATGAGTGCTTGATTTGGGATCTTAAATAGAAATATGTGATTTTTTTAGGGAAGCTGAGCACCTCAGCAGAGATCTACAGAGCTTTTAGCACCTCTGTATTCTACTCTTTCCTAGTAGAGCTGACAGAAAAAGAAATAAATGAATAATATTTGCATGAATGCACTGGGTTTTGTTCAACTCCTAGAAAGGTGTGAGGGAGAAACCACCTTCTCATGTTCTTCAGTCTTTCAGAATATGAACTGGGTTTGTCTGAAGGTACCAGTAATCTGTGGTGCAGATTAGGGCTGTGAAGAGCTGCTGCCTGAGTTTAGGTTTTCTTCCAGTGAGGAAGAAAATTAACTTCATTTTTTGAGTTGCTGGAGAGCATCCTGGGTTTGTTCAGACAGCAGAAACACCTGATCAGCTGGTCTGTGTGGGATACACCTGGGGCTCTGGCCGAGGAAGAGGGATGCTCAATCCAGACGGACCTCTCTCCTTGGAAACCAGTCCTCACCCCCCTCCATCATTCTGCTAGCAGAGCAGATGGGGAATCCTTTCCACAGCCATGATTAGAAGGAGAGTTTTGCCTTGGCTAGAATTGAGTCTATACCTCTCATCCTTTGTTTGAGTCCTTGATGAAAGCTGATACCTGCCCAGAAACTAAACCATCCAGTTCCCCGCGGTTACCTCTGTGCTTCCTGGCTGGAGGCTTGGCAGCGGTACAGTAGGCTTAAAGGACTGTGCAACAACCTGAGAGATGGGAACGAGAGAGATGGCAACTTTTTCCCCCAGGGATGTGTCAGGCAAAGGGGCTGGCACTGTAGCTACATCCCAAAGAATAAAATGAAGGAAATAAATAAAGGAGGCACAGCGCGTCCTACAAACACGAACATGTGTCTGCATTTATTAACATTTCCAACGTGGATTTAATTCTCAGCAAAGTGCTCCTGCCTACACGGAGCCCAGGCGTGTTGCAGGAAACCTCTCGTTAAGTTCCATACAAGCCATCTTTTTAGTGCATCCTCCAGGGGAATCTTCAAACAGATTCTGTAATTTCACTGATAAATGGCTCTTTTGCAAAACACTATTTACATTCCAGCGTCACAAAGGCTGGTGACTTTTCTTCCTGCCCACCCCCCTCCCCGCCAACTGTCTCCTCCCGGTGTCTCCAGGGAAGGATCTCTGTCCCACTCCGGGGAGGTAGGAAAACATCTAGGTCCTGGAAGGATGGAGGAATCTCATGTGCTGGATTTCTCCGTGAGGAAGTGCTGCTGTGAGAGTAGAGTGGCAGTGTCTTTACTGGGATCTCCCTGGATCCTTCTGGAAATAGGGAGAAATATCTGTCCTGGAGACAAATCTAGGCATTAGGAGTGTGAGAATGTGTGGTTTGTTTTATCCTTGGCATTGCCACAGGTTTTCTGGGTGGCCTCAGGCAGGTCACTTAATCTCTTTGGGGTCCTGTTTCCATCCTTACATGTGGGATGAAAACAGCGACTTTATTCTGTTTGTCCTGCCTATTTTGATTACAGATCCCTGGGGGGATGGCTTTTGTCTCATTAAACAAAGCAGCCTGTACATGGGGATCCCAGCTTTGGTATGGCCTCTGGGCATACAGAACAACAAAACAGCATCTGAAAACCAGTCTAGACAGTAAAATAATGTGCTAGAGAAACACAGTTTGGTCACTGCTTCCCTTTCTTGCTCAACTGGGACCTCTTACTTTTACTGGTCACTGAATCTATCTGCTGACCTGCATTTAGGAAGAACAGACTTTGGGATTATTTCTGTCTTAATCCACCTGCCTGGAAAAAGGAATTGAATAAAAAACCCAACAGATCCAACATTTTTTTTTTCATGTTCTTTCACTTCCCAACACCAGTTACTTGTGCAGGACTGTCAGGGTGCACTCCAGGTCCCCTGGATGAGTTACAACTGAGTCTTCAGCAAAAAAAAAAAAAAAGGAATATGGTAGAAATACATAGACTAGTTTTCATGAGGTACAGCAAAGATTCTTTGCCAACATTAAGGGTTTTTTTATGCTCCTGTTGTGTCAGCATAGCATCAATATACCTGATTTACAGTTAGATTAATCACACAATCTGAGTGTGTCTTGAGATCCCAGTTGCTGCCAGTTTGGAGAGCTGGCTGCATGCCTGCATTGCCTCTGTCCTGGCTGTTCCTATGGACAGGCTCACTTCAAGAATTCACAGTAACCAGCATCTTCCCACAGAGCCTTTTAGCTTAAGTTTCAAATTTGCATTTGCAGCCATCTGAACTGGGTTCCTTTTACCAGCTAATGCCCTAAAATGAATCGATGTACCAGGAGATATTTGTTTGCTGCTTGCTCTTTTTTCCCAGAAACATAGGCCAGGTCTTCAGCTCACATAAATCAGGCTCGACAGATTTTGGCATTGATTTTTATAAGTTGATCTGAAACAAGAACATCTCAACTCCTTCAGATTATTCCTGGTTTAAAAACCATGTGAGGACAGCACATCTTCCTCACACCAAAGGAAAAGCTGCAATTGCAGACGTAGAAAGCACTGGACTCTTGAGGATGGCATCACATCCCTGGCAGAAAGTTGGTTTATTTTTAAATTGGTTCCTAAGGAAACCAAGTTTCCACAGTCATGTTCTCTGTCTCTTCGTCTGTCAGTCCTTCCCAAGTAACTTTTACATAAATTAGGTGGTTGCAAGCATATTTTAGGCAGTAGGAAAGGAAAGAGTTATGAAATTCCAACCTGTTTTGTGAAGCTGGCAGTGAAGAGAGCCTGAAACTTGTGCTGCTCTTGAGTGATCAGCAAGTTCAGCAGTCACCAGCTCTGTCAGGATGCCGTTTAACTAATGAACCTGCCTCCTCCTGCCCAGCAGTGCTTTAAAGCCAAAAGGAATTGGGGTCTTTCTGAGTCACTGGGGGGGAAACCTGGGTTACTGGGCTACAGGAAGAAAAGGAAACTTGGCTTTATTCCCACTGCTGCTGGAAAAACTGACTTGATTGATCACATAGGCACTTGAAAATTCTAAGCAAGATTTGTGCTTGGATACAGTAGCTTCTGCCTCTTCCCCAGGTGCTCAGCACCCAAATGAGAGCTCAGCTTGAGGGTTAAGTCTTTCTCATAAGATCCTTTACAGCAAGGCATCACAATGTATGTTGGTTTGAGAAACTCTTCTGTTGAAAACTATCTGATGGCTGTTGTGGGGTTAGCAAATCACTCCCCAGTGGAGAGAAATGCAAAAAATAAGGTCTTTTTCCCTTTTATTCCAAAGTAAGAGCTTTCAGCCCAGTTATTTTTCATGAAACATGATGGAAATGTTTAGCCTTAGTTCCAGTGCAAAGAAACACCAGGTGTTTGGCACCCTGAAAGCAGCTGTGAAATTGAATTCGTGTTCTCTGGACTTCTGTACTAAACAGAGGGGAGGAAAGCATTGGGATCCTGGGTGAGTTTTGAGCTGATGGGAGAAGAATGAGGCTGTTTGACTACATGTACTGCTGTACCAGCCCTCTTGCAGGGGCGGCCCTGGTACAGAGGAGGCTGCAAGCATTGTCCAAGTCTGCTAAATCAGAGCCTGCTCAGGATGAATTTTCTCCCCATCCCTGCAGCCAGGTTGAAGAACCTTCTCTTTGCTTCTATTAGTCTCAGTTTGTTGCTTCCCTGCCCAAATTGGAAGGATACGTGAGCCATGAATGAACTCTGGACAGCTGTGCTTTTTCCCTTTCAGGTCAACTGCTTGTCCCTGGGGGGAAGGAAAAGTGGGGGGTCATCCTGGCAGGAGGCAGAGCCTGATCATTAACTGTTAATGGGGAAGTCAATTAAAAGCTTGCCACTGCAGAACGCTTTCTGATGACTCTAATTATCCAATAATTGTATTATCTCATTCAGTGGTGCGAGATGCGTGGTGCAGGGCCTGGCAAAATGATGTGGGTGCTTGAGTCTTTGGCAGGCACTCTGTTGCCTACCACTGTTGGTGGGTCTCTGCATGATCTGAGGGGTCTGGGCAGGCAGGGGGACTACTCCTGAAGGGCTGTGTGGCAGTGAGTGGTGGCCATTCCTCCCTTGCAAAGCCTAGAGATAGTGCAAGACCTCTCTGAGGCTGGAGGGGTTGGTCCACGGCTGTTGTCACTCCTTGTGTGTGAACTGTAAACCTGCCACCCCCACCCTGCCTTTGCCATGAATGTTTTATTAGGGTCATTCCTCCACATGAATAGTGGTGGAAGCAGGAGGCAAGAGCCACTGTTCTGCCCCACCCTGTGCATATGACAAAAATAATGAGCTTCAAAACTTCTCTTCTGCTGATGGTCACCCATTGTGTGTCCTGAGTTTGCTCAGCCTCAGCAGTGCAGGCTCCTGCCTGGCAATGCCAAGCTCTGCTGGTACAGGTGAGGTAGGCAGGTCCCTTCTGAGATCACTGCAGAGGCCTGAGCCTTCTCCAAATGCACTGTACTCTTTAACAGAACTGTAACTGTGGGGAAGAAAACACCTTCACCTCCCCTGTTATCTAGCCAGTAGTTCAGTAGCTGCAGCATCTTCCTGGTAGGCTGGTTCTTGTAACAGTCAAATAGTCCTTGTCTCCTAGGATATGGTCCTACCAGAGCATCACAGCAAGGGGAAGATTGTGCTTGCTCCTCCAGGAAAGGAAAGCAGTGTCCAGCTCACCAGCCTGACAGGTCTTGAAGTCCCGTAGCACCCACTTTTGTAGGTGTTGCTGAAACTCCTGTTCAGGAGCAGCAAGACAATAAAAGGACAAGGACACAGCCTGTTTGTTATGGTGACTGGAGCCCCAGTGTGAAAGGAGATGTAGCTTTTTGCTTCCTGCTGTAAAGAGGATGCTTTCTTTTGATGTTAAGCCCTCACTAAGGAAAACATATACCCACCCTTGAGGTGGGATGCACCACCTAACACTCCCGCTGCTCTGGAGAATGACTCCTGCACAGGTTTGGTCCAGGGGAAAGAAGGTGCCTAAATCCAGCTGAAGCTTCTGGGCTGTAAACCATGAAGGAGAGGAGGGGGAGAGGAGTGTGTGTGTGTTTACTCGTGGTTCAGACTAAAACTCTAGAGAATATTGGGATTTAAAATCCGCCTCCACCACTGTTATTACTTCCCAGCTAACGTGGCTCTCAGCACCGTGTACTGCCCATTCTCAATCCCATTCCTGGCAGCTAATTCCTCCCAGACATTGTATGGGAAACCTACACAGCTTCTGCAGCATCCTGGGCTCCACCAGCTTGCTGAAGTCCCTTTGTTAGTGCCAAACCATTAAACTGTGAACAAAACATTGCTGAAACCTACCCGCAGTAGTAGTAAGAACGCTCCTAATAATAACAGCAATGCCGCCACCTTGATCTCCTGTAGCGACTTTTTGTGGATAATTTCAAAACCTTCAATAAGTATTAAGAAGTTCTTAAAATGCAGTGTGAGACTGGTAGGAATAATTCTCCTCCTGCAGGTGTGAAAGTGGCAGAAAGAAGGGTTATCAGGCAGGGGAGGGGATGCAGGGGGTCTGGTTTCCTAGGGACTCTCCCTCATTCTGTCTCCCACATATTGCTGGAATCACGTTTCCCAAGTTCTCCACGCTGGAGTTTTATGGTAAAAATTTCAGTTCCAATACTGTAAAAGCAAGTGGACTCCTGAGGTGTAGCCCTCTCTGGATACAGGGCTGGGGCTCTGCTTGTGCTCACAGGAGGGTACAGCTGAGATGCTCTGCAGCAGCAGGGTGCAGCGAGGAGAAGGCAGCGGCAGCCGGGCTGCGGCACCTTGCTGTTACACCTCCCCGCAGCCCATCTCTTCCCAGACAACCTTGCTGCACAATTCCCTTCTAGTGGCCACATCAACTCTAACTTTGTATCTGTTAAACCTCAGGTAATTGCTTTTAGATGGGTGTAATTAAGAAGCCATTAGTGTAAAGTTTCATTTCAGTTTATGCTTTGGTCTCCATTTGAGCAGAGAAATATGAAATTAAGGTATTAGCTCCTTTCAGAGAGATGAGTCATGAGCTAATAAGTTTCAAGAGCTGTTTCTCAGCTGTAATGATTCTGCTTTTTTCTTTGCAAATCTTCTCCTCCTCCTCCTCCCAAATTCTTGTTTCTGGAGAATTCCTCTTTAAAATAATAAAATGGGAAAGGAGACTGAGTCAGAGTGAGGAATTGCTGATAAAGTGACAGCCGGAGAGACGCCGGTATTTTTGTGTGTCATTTCCCCAAAGCAGCTGGGGACACACATGGGGATGGCGTGTCGGTAGCAGTGTGACATTACTGGCATGCAGGGGACACGAGGTGCACAACACACAAGGTCAAACTGTGGTTTTGGCCAGGGAGGAGGGAAGTGCTGAGGTGCTGGGATGCTCCAGGAAGGAACAGGGAAGATGTCTGAGCTTTCCAAAGCAGGATAGGAAGGAGGGATGTGTTTGTGTAGGAAAACTAAAGGTGCCTGGTGTGGGATGGGACAGAGCCAGGGAGGGTTTTTCCCTCACTGTCCTCCTGAGCCAGCAGCTGGTGGCCCAGCCCACCTCCTCTCCCCACCACCTCAAGTCCTTTCAAGCTGGACAGACATCTCCCCTTCCCCACTCTCCATTGGCTTTGTGCCTCGGCCCCGCTCTCCCCCATGGAGGATCGATGCGACAAGCGGCTCCGGCTGTGCCATGGTGCCTGCCAGCCAGACAACAGCTGGACAGATGTGCCCTGGCACGGTGTGAGCAGCTGGGAGACCCGGAGGGGGAGGTATCCTGCAAGCAGAGCCTCAAATCGCAGCGGTAGCATTTCTAGAACTCAATCAGTGACAGTCAGAATTACGTATACAGTTAATCACGGCGTAATTAAACTGCTCAGTCTCTGAGCGAAGGGTGCTGCATGCAAGGAAGGGAGAAGGGGGAAGATGTGTCCTTAGTTTGAGACAGTGAAATGCTACCAATCATCAATAATGCATCGCAGTAATGTTCCTGTATGAATTGGAAATGCCAAGCAATCAAAGGCCATATGTATTTAGCTTAGATCCACATGATGTCCATGTATTTTTAATAGTGTGGCATCTTTGAAGTGTGTTTATGAAGCACAGCGTTCATCTCCAGGGCTGTAGAGGAAAGAAATTGCCCCTAGCTGGCAGGCATGCTCTTCCTCCCTTGCTGCAGGCTGCTGTGAGGATGACTGCAGTCCTCTCCTGGAAGGAAGGACAGGAGGGAGGCACACACCACATCCCAGGCAGGACCATTCCTTTTCTCTGTCTAACAATAAAGTAGCTTGTTAGAAGTAGGTGTAAAATCAATAGTCAGGGGGAACAATGGATTTCTTGAACTGATCTATATTCTCTATTAATCTAATCTAATCTAACCTCCATCTTCTGCTGGCTTGATCATTTCCAGTACAGCTGTAGAGTGGGTTTTGCACACCTGCTTTCTAGCTGGAAGGGAAATGGGAGGCTGGGGATCAGCCTAGGAAACTGGGAACATTCGTTTCCAGTGAGCATCCTGGGCTGGTGGCTGAAGTTATGCATTCTGAAACTGGGAAGGAGAAAAAAAACAAAAACCCAAAAGAAGCAGTAAGTCACATGTTTGCTTAGCAGGGCTCTTAAAATGTTAGGCCAGCTAGCAAGGGAAGTGGTGGGCTGCTGAAGTCTTTATATCAAGGCTAGAAGCACTTTTTAAAAAGATGTATTCTCATTCAGCTGGGAATTTTTGCAGTATTGCCAGCTCATGTCTTTAAAATGAAGAACCAGATGCTTTACATTTATGAGAGCTGCAAAGTTTGGGGCAAAACTGAAATTTATGTGGTTCCTGTAGCACTCTGTGTTGTGTTGCTAATGTAGCCTTTGGCTCCAGCTTGTAAGTGCTGGGGAGATTACTAACCTTTGCTAATTTAGGAGACATACAAGGTTATACTGGGATCCTTTACGGTCTCCCAGTGTTTCTGAAAGCATTTCTGCCAGGATCTAAGGTGCAGGAAGGGCTACAGACACCAGAGCATCCTGTCTGGTGATCCCACCCAAGCTCTGGTGGTCCCAGCAGAAATGTGGAGCTTGTCAAAGCCAGGAAAGCTCCTGGAAGCTGCAAATCTCTCATTGCAGAAGGGACTTTTGAGAACGTTAATAAAAATGACCCCGTCATTGTACAGCATCGGTGGGGACCACGTACCCTCACCTCAATTAACACACTGGGGATACCTGTTTTTACCCTGGTTTTATCCAGCCCCCTGAGACTGTGGCCCCTTGTCCTTCCTAATCTTGCCCAAGGGATGGAAAGGGCACAGATCCTGCAGCCACTTCCACAGGGGTGCTACAGAGCCCATCAAAAAACGGAGCAAGAAGATAGCAGAGGAGGGTGGGGAGAGGGGAAAGGAGGTGTGTTAATACAAAACTAATTCACCTTCTATTTTGGGTTGTGAACCTGCTAAATTGCCTGTTGGGTTATGTAAGAGAAATCATTGTGTTGGTGTTGAAAGGGCAGCCTTGTACAGAGAGCCGGGCACACTGCTGGAATTTAAAGTAGCCAGACTGTGCCGGGGAGAGGGGGCCCCTCTCCAAACCCCTCCATCCTGCTGCCTCCCCATTGGCATCTCATGGAGGTTTGGCACATGAGCAAGGTCACTTCACATAAGGACCTAGGTCGGCTTGACTA
>VXBZ01010963.1:0-10981 GCA_013399135.1 Heliornis fulica | reverse complement strand
TCCCCCCCCCACCCCCACTATGAATCACAAACAGCCGTGCTGCTGGCGCTACAGGAAAATTAACAAACAGCCTATAAATTTTACATGAGTTCCTGAGACCAGAGAGAAATTAATTTGATGTTGTCTTTTGATAAAGATGTAGCCCCCTTTCTCTGACTTCAATTTGTTGGCTCCCCCCGCTGCCACCACCCTTTACAAACACGTTTCCTTGAAGGTTGCAGTTTGGTTGTAGTGATAATAGAAGTGCATAAATAAATAAATAACCCACTTCAAATAACCCCCAGCTTGTAAATAGGAACAGATAGAAGAACACCACACACAGAAGAACAAAAAAAAAAAAAGAAGTAAATCAAGAAAAATCTCAGGCCAGTTGCCTCTGGTGTGGATTATCTGGGTGTATTGTGTGCACAGGCTTCAGTCGATCCCATGCCGGTCCCCACAGTCTTTGATTTCTCTAGGCACAGCTTGGAGGACACGAAGGATGGAGCACACTCAGTAATCTCCAGAAAAGCTGTTGCAGATGGATTTGGAGGGAGGAGTAGAGGCTGCAAAAGGCTTGAGGCCATAACCAGGTAGTTGTGTTGTGCACAGAAACGCTACCTGAGGCTTCATTTCTTTACTGAACAGGCAGTAGGTGGTATTTAAATCTGTGCTGGTGTTTAGGAGATTGGGAGGTGAAGAGCAGGTAGAAAATTGAGGTATATGATGAACCAGTTACAATGCTCCTGTGGAAGCTCATGTAAGAGTTTGTCCCTGAGCCCTACCCAGGTCCTTTGGCTATTTTGTGAATGATGTCTTACCCCTTTTGGGTGTAGTACCAACAAGGGTTAGTGCCATATATTTTTCCAGCTATTATCAGTGATTAAAGTGATGTCAAGATTTATTTTTTTAATAGATATTTGACAAAGAAGCTGAAAGTGTTGGAGGACAAAATTCACTTCAACTAATTTAGTGTTTGAAAATATATTCGAAAAGAGAATGAAAGAAAAAGAAACAATACAAAGAAAAGTCCAAACCCATGTTTTATCTGGAGCACTACATTTGCTTAAATAGTGAAGTTCTCAGAGTTATTTAACCTCTCATCTATTTTTCCTTTAAGCTGATTTTTAGAAATGAAAATGCTGATGTGAAACAAAAGCTTCATGTAAAATAGTTTAAAGGAATCTTTTAACAAAGTTTGGAAAAGTTTAAAGATTTCCAAAATCCTTTCTGCTCCCTTTTCTCAGTTCAAAACTCCTCAGTAAATTTGATCCAAATTCACTATGATTTTCACTTCTTTGAAACTACATCTTTCCATTAACGATTCCATTCTTTTTCAAAGTGTGCCCAGCTCATGTCAAGGCCTTTTGTGGCAGAGAATCAGCTTTATTCCATTTCTGCTCTTTTAACACGGGTCTACCTTCTACCAGCAGATTGGCTTCATTGCTTCCCATTGAGTCTGTGTATCTTTTATTCACTTATTTCACCAAATAGAGGGACTGGTGTCCTCTGCCCTTACACCCCTTATTTCTTTTTTACATTCTCTTCACAACACCAGAACTAAGTCCATAGACCCATCTTTGGGGGGATTCAATCATGGATATGGGTTGTGGTGATGGACTTTACTGTCTCCAAGGATTTCTTCCAACTTCATCTACTGGGATGGAAGTGTTTCCAATCCAGACACTGGCTCTCCAAATATTACACTCCTTATATACATTTCCTCTATAGGCAGTGATGTAAATGCTGCAAATTAGGGTTTTTATATATATTTTCAGAGCAGAGTTTAAAGGACACTTTGCAGGGTAAAAAAAGATGAGTGTATAACAGAAACGTGTGGCATCTGACTCTCTCTTGGAGACTTTGCTTTGATTTTTCTTGAATTGTTTTTTGTCTGAATTTTTAATATAAAGAGTTAGGCAGGTTGTCACTCTTTATGTATGGAAAACATAATGCTCTTTGATGTTCTCAGTTACTGTGTCATGTTTATGTGCTCTGACAGTCTTTGAACTGCAGCTCACTGCAGACAATGGGAAGAGATCCTCAGAGGGGTGGAAAGGATTTTGAAAGAGCCCCATTTTCTAGTCCAGAAATGTCAGCATTTCACCAACATCCACACTGGTGTCCAGTGCCTTCACAATAAGAGAATATTTGAATGACAGAGCTGCACAACTGAGTCTGAGGTGTGTGATGTCACTTTGTGCTTTGTCAACACTTGCAGGGTTTTAGGAAGTATTGGAGCTAGTCAGAAACTTCTGACAATATAGTGTAAATAAAGAAAGATAAACTCCTGGAGGTTTGTAAAATTATTGTCAGTTATTTAAATAATTTAAAAAAATTTAATGAAAATACAAACCCATATTTCACCCAAGCACTGATCACAACGACAGGAACAGTAGTAGATTAAATACATCCCTTCTGTAAGGGTTTTTTGTAGGTACCCAAGAACATAAGTGACAGGCGGCTCTTGCAAGGAAAATGAGGTCCAAACACGCCCAGCACTCTTCCAGCTGAATATTAAATAACCACCTGAGCTCCCTGATGATGCCTCCCAGAAGCTGTCCTCCTTACTCCTGATCAGCATGGTGACACTTAAAAAGAAAAATCACAGCGCGCCGTTCTGTGGATCACTTTGCATGGCTTAGCACGTTATTTAATGAGCTTCAGGCCACAAAGCAAAGTGTATTAGTTCACACAGGTCTTTCATTAAAAACTACAGCCAGACCTTTTATTTAGTCATTTAAATGGGTTGCTTCTCTTCAGAGATCCTTTTAAGGTTTGTTTTAAAAACTGCCCTGATCCAGCTGCAAAGCAAATGAGCGAAACACACATTATGTTGTTATTTCCCTAGCAGCAGACTCCAACCACCACCACAGTCAGGGCCCTGGTGAGCACGATGCCATGGATGGGGAGCAGCAGGAGACATAAGTCCATGTCTTCTTCATCCTGCCTGCACAGGCAGCTGCCCCAGAGCTATGTGCTCCAAGGGGAGCAGGCAGGAAAGATGCCCAGATTACACCAGCACCCTGCTCCTCCACCCCCAGCATGGGTGGCTGGGTGGTGGTATGTAGCCATGCCAACATACATGACACATGAAATTCATCTGCTTCTTCCCCTCATTTTATAAGCACATGGGGTCATCTCAGAGCATCCCTGACCTCATTGAATTGGGAGAGATGTGAAAGCTGGATTTTGTTCTCATCCCTGATGTGGCAATCTTGTTTTCCCCCGTCCCTGTCATCTCCCCAAGTGAAACCTGCTCTTCAAGGCATGGGGCAGAATGTCCCATGTCTAGCTCAAAAGTCAGTTTGGAAACCTGGCAGGGGGACTAAGCAGACAATCTGCATTCTTCTCCTTCTTCCAAGCACAAAATCTAACAGACCCTTCAGAAGAGACTCCCTGTCACAGGAAAGGGCTCCTTTGTATGCGAGTTGCAGAGTCTATTTTTCAAGATAACCTTTATTTCATGTACTGAGTGTTAGCTTTGCTGAAAAAGAGAAAAGCCGAGATAACTCCTTCACCTGTGGAACATTATTACACTTTCTGGAAAAAAGAAGAGTGAGTTGTTCTGGTGCATGATAATGGAGGTGGAACGAAGCAGGTGCCGAAATGCACCCCTCTCCCTTTCTCCCCAACTGTCTCTCTTTGCATTTTAACTCTCTTTTACCTGTCTTCCTAGCTCCAACACAGGTTGATTTTTCTCTCTCCTTTCTCTCATTGCCTTCAAATTCTCCATTTTTTTCTTATGCACCATGTAGCATCCTCTGGGACTCGTCAGCAAAGCCCCTGACCAGCAGCTCAAATGTTTGTGCTGTCTGTTGAGGTGGAGCCAGGAGATGCACGTGTCGGTGCTGTACAACCAAAGCACGAGGTATTGAACTTCTGCAGTGACAAGCTTCCAGTCTAAAAAATTTTGTTGTTTGCATTTGGTTGCAAATGAGTCTGTGGGAACATTTTCCTCCTGGGAAAAGGCTGTTCTTTGGGTAATAGGTAAAATGTGAATGCTTCATTGCAGTTCTCTAATTCCAATGATGTTTCAAAGGCAAAATATTGAATCAATTTGAAATCAAAATGGATTTTAAATTTTTTATTATTTTGGCTGTTTCCTGCTCCATTTCCCACTTGTTTTCACTTCTATATTAGAATCTTAATTTTATACTGTTACATGTCTCGATATCACCCAGTACTGAAGTACTAAACTGCCTTTCTGTAGTATCAAAATGAAGCATTTCAGTGGGTGGTGGCATAACTTCTGAAGAGAAATATTTCAAAAACATATTTTCTGATTTGGTCCTATCTGAGACATAAACAAATGTTTAGTTGCTAGATTTCTCTGGAGACAGAATGCCTGTTTTCTCATCTACTTTAATGATGAGCCTTTAGAAATCCCGAGCTTGATCAGATGGAACAAGGCACACTCAGACGAATCTTCTGAATTGGATGCTGATATTGCTGCCTGACAGTGATGTATGGAAGAGATTCCCCCTGTCCCTTGGTGTACCACATCCTCCCAGTGAAAACTAGAATCCTGCCTTCCCCTCCTCCCAGCTGGATGGTTAATGCCTCGTTTGACCAATTATTTCAGTAGCAGAAAGAAGTTGGTTGGCATAATTGCAACAGGCAGCAAACCTGACTTGACACCAACATTTCTTGGTGCCCTGGTCCCCTTGATGGAAGCCAGGCATCCTGGCTTGTATCAGGAATGGTGTGGCCAGCAGGACCAGGGAGGTGATAATCCCCCTGTATTCTGCACTGGTGAGACCTCACCTTGAGTATTGCGTCCAGTTTTGGGCCCCTCACTTCAAGAAGGACGTTGAGGTGCTGGAGCGTGTCCAGAGAATGGCAACGAGGATGGTGAAGGGTCTGGAGAACAGGCCCTATGAGGAGGCTGAGGGAGCTGGGGAAGGGTCTGGAGAACTTCTGTACTGAGAGAGTCCTCAAGCATTGGAACAGGCTGCCCAGGGAGGGGGTTGAGTCCCCATCCCTGGNNNNTGATTCTATGAAAGCTGTCAGGAGATACCACGGGCTCCTGCTTATACCTTGAAGGGAGGGAGGGTATCCCAGATGGGATCAGGCCTCTAAATGAAAACCAGAGATAAAATTAATGACCTGGGAAGAGCATCTTAGCAGTCATTTATTGCATCACTCTGGAAGAGGGTTGTGGTGGGAAGCCTGGCTGTCACCGTGCTCCCGTCGTGGCAGTGTGTGTCTGCAGAGCTGGCAGTTCCCATCGGCTGGATCACGCTGCAGCGTGTGCAGCAGCGTGCTCGGCGCGGTGTACCGGCTGGAAGGTTGCTGCCCAGAGTCCGTGCTGCACCATAAATTACAGGGTAGTTATTTCTTAGTTATTTAGCGGTTACAGTGTAATTAGTTCCACTTAATGTCAACTTTTGTCAATACGTCTTCCATTAGCTAGAAAATTACAGCTGGGTTTGGAAGCAATGGCCATGCCATGAGCTCCTCTGAGCTTGGGCTCAGGGAGAGGAGCAGCCTCGCTGTGGGGAGGGAATGGGGCTCTTTGGTCAATTCCAAGCCTGCCTCATCTCTTCTGTGTTCCTACAGGCTTACACCTAATCACAGACACACATACACAAAACA
Source organism: Heliornis fulica (assembly GCA_013399135.1). Lineage (NCBI taxonomy): Eukaryota > Metazoa > Chordata > Aves > Gruiformes > Heliornithidae > Heliornis > Heliornis fulica. Next base: position 5,404 of record VXBZ01010963.1, on the reverse strand, counting down.
TACATCTCTTCTTCAGGATCAATATTCCAGCCCACACTGCAGATAGGAATCAAACAGGTCCCTGGAGAAGTTTGCTTTGGCTGCTCAGAAACAAACAGACAAACAAACAAGCAAATAAAACCCGAGAGCTGCCTTAAGATTGCATTTGCTGCCTGGATTTTGCAGAAGAGACTAATTAAGAAGTATGCCTTAGATTTTGGGGGTCCCAGCTTTCATTCAAAGAGGGTTTGATTTCCAGACTGTGGCTGCTTTATTCTTGGTCATCACAGGAAGTCTCTCTGCTTTTCTTATTTTTCTTCCCTTTTCTTTTTCCTTTTAAAACTTCTTGCATCATTGGGAGACTGTTGTAGCTGAGTTTTGTGATTGCTTTCAACAGGGCCAGTATTTTAGTCCCTAGTCCAAAACATGGTGAAAATTCGGGGTTTAGGCTTTAGGACAAGCATGGAGAAATATTTTTTCTGTGTTCTGATGGAAAGATAAGGCAAACCAGCTTTAGAGGTGCTGTCCTTCCCCCAAAACACTTCACTTTAGGGCATCATCAGCCTTTGGGAACAGTTTTAGTATGAAGGATCCTTCTACCTGTTCACATTTCAAAACCCTGTGAAAGCAGATTGCAGAGTCTGGCTATTGACTGAGGTACTAATGATGGAATAACTAGAAAATAGCAAAATATGTTCTTTTAAGATTATTTTGTAATGGAGCAGTTCCAACTAATTCTGTCTGTTTCTACCACTAGACCAGGTCTAGGTAAATGCCTAGAAGTAGAAAAGAGTCAGCATGAGTCCAAATTTTTTTTAAATATATATAGCTTTCATAATTCCAGCCTCCAATACTCCCCCCCATATAATTTTCCTCCATGAGTGTGCTGTGTTGATTTCACACAGGGCCCTGCATATGCTAAAGCTGGTCCTTGGGAAAGAATTAAGTATTCAGTTCAGGAAAAAAAAATTCAGTAAGAAAGAATATAATGGTAATGTTCGTATTAAAGCATCCTCTAAACATATAATGAAGTTCCTTCAGTTGTCTTGCACCCCTCTGTGTCCATCAGGAAGCCAGGGACAATGGAGCTCCTCCTGCTATTATAAAATAAACAATAATAACAACAGCAATAAACATTTGCACCACAGAATTTTTTTCAGATGAGCATGAATTTCAAAATTAATGTACATGGCTATTCAACAGCTATTGCAGCTTCCTCCTATTATGAATAATAAGACCAGGGACATAGGACTGAACTCACTCATTGGAACTGAAACACTAAGACCGACTAAAACCTCTTCTGAGAAGTCCTTGGAGAATATGTGTATGTGTATATATACATATATACACACAAAAATTCCCAACTTGAATAACAAAGGACTCTTAGGAAAAAGATCATGACCTGAAGAATACTGTAAGCAAAAATAGAAGATAAACTCCTGTGATAAATAATGTATTGTGAACTGCTCACTCAGTTGAGTCCATCCCACCTTGTGCAGGTTTACATCCATATGGAGTATTGTCTCTGTGGGCAACCTTGTCCCAAATTCAATGAATGAAATATATTCAGATTTATGTCTGTTTCTCTTGAATATTTCAGACCACATTAGATAATTCTGCCCCACCAAACTCCCTTGCCTTAGCCACCCAGGACAAAAATAATTGGCTGTGTTAATGCTTGGATGCACCACTTCCTAACACACTGTAGGAGCAGCAGGGATTGGAGCCTGTGGTATTTTGACTTACTGGGGAGATGTCAGTTGGAAATCAGCATGGAGGTTAGCTGAGGCTCAGTCCACATGGGCATGGAAGTGTCTTGAGCACAAAAAGTAAGCAAAAGGACTGGTGCGTTGTGTGTCTCTAGGTTAGGGCTTGTTGCTCTCCAGAGATTGGGGAAGGGATGCTGAGAAGGATCTCTTCAGCAGCAGCTTTATGGTCCCCTATGTTGGATACTGCTTGGGTCCCCCAAATCAGCTCCCAAGGCTCATTCAAGATGTCCATATTCTCCCCCAGCCTTTGGCATTGACCAGCTCCCTGTGGGTGGGAACCAGTGGGGATGAACACCACCTTGGTGCCTCACCAGGTCTGGCCCTTGCATTCCTCCACCCCTGGTACTTAGTTCTCAAAACCACATTTCTCACCTCTAGTCCCTTTTTCTGGGTAAACACACTGATTGCCTGGATGGGAGGTTATTATTATGGGTTACCAACATTTCTTCTACACAGAAACCTATGGCCTACAGTGCTTGCTGTCACTGACTTTTGCCTTGTGGTTCCCTGGGATGAAACTTGTCTGTCAGCACTGCCCCAGCCTCCTGCCACCCCACCGAAGCAGATACAGATCTCTGCCAGCCAGGCAGCAGGAAAGAGGAGGAGGAGGATTAAGAGAGTGGGAAAGTTAAGATAGCAACTTTTGACAAGTGTTGAAAGGAGAATCCATAGAAACTCCACTGGGCCCAGGATAATTTCTGCCTCTGGGCAGAGGCTGTAAGGTCCTCAATGATGTCAGGAGAGAGTTTCAAATGGCATCAAGTGATTGTCATCTGTTTTTGACTCTCCTACACAAGCTCATGCCTACAGACACTGAACATACATCCAAGATTTGCTGTTCCAAATCTGGAAGGTGTTGGCTGAGGAAGGGGAGGATGTACTGAGTCATGATCTCCATGCTGCATCCCAGAACTTCTGGGGCTCAGTGATGGAAGCAAAAACGAGCTACCACCCACAAAAGCCTTGTGACAGAGGCAGTGGAGTCACAGCCTGGGCTGTCTGTGAGCTTGATGGGCTGTGAAAACACCTCACAGCTTCATCGTTCCCTGGAGTTGGTCTGGCCATAAGGGGTTGGAAGTCAGTGTAATGAAAACGGGGATGTCTTGGTTGGTTGGTATGGAGATCACTGGGGTTTATCTTCCAGGGTTTCTCTGAAACATGTTTTGGTGCATCCATATATGTGGCCCCAGAAAATTCAGCTTTGCAGCTCAGTAAGTTTTGCAGGTGAAGTTGGAAGTCTCTGGTAACTGGAACTCTCTATTGTGACTCTAATTGGGGACTGTGGGAAATGTCAAAAAGACCTGCTACTTCTGATCATATATGAAGAGTAGAATAAGAGTGAGAGAAAGGGGATGAAGTAGGAGAGAGCAAGATGCAGTAGGGAACATCAGCAAAAAGAGGGAGCGGGGAGTGTGTGTTCTTAAAGAATCAACAATACGCATAGAAAAGGGAATTACCCAGGGGAGCGGAGTGTGTGCGTGGAGCTGTGAGAAATGTTATGGAAGAAAGATATTAAGGTGAAGCAACTGATATTTGAAATGTTATTTGAAGAGAAGTTTTAATCTGATAGGGTGCAGGCAGAATTAATGGATTTTCAATGAGTTGCATAGCGCTTCGGGACAGTGCTGGGAACAAAGCGAAAGTTCTGCTGCTGGAGGTCAATGCCACGTCCCTGGCACAGAGTGAGCTGTCAGAGAAGAAATCAAAAAAGCAATTGAGAAATCAACTCTGGTAAATTCCTCAGAGATGAGGCAGAGTTTGAAAAACAAAACAAGAATTGTAACTCCCATACCTGCTTTCCTTTTAATTACCCAAGAGTCCAGTTTGGATGGTTGGAATCAGGGATGGGTATGTAAGCCGAGGAAAACAGGTATCAGTGAGGCATCTTTTCATGTCCTTCAGCATATAAGTATCTCTCTCTGAGTGGCTGTGCCAGGCAGAGATCTGTGTTTGTACATCAGCACATGTGGGATGGGTTATCAGGAGGAGCAATGTTATTTGGGGAAAAGGTAATCACAATCTGGACTGCTTGGCAAAGTTGGTTGTGAACCACTGTATCTCCCATTTACCTCAGTGACCTGCATGGCTAAGTAGTCCCACTGGAAAACAGGAGGCTCATTTTGAGGATATTGAAGAGAAATGGAAAGGGAAAAAAGAGGGAATGGAGCCAGAGAAAGGGAAAGAGGGGAAATTGTGCTCTCATGATGGAGCAGGAAGATCCTTACTCAGATAAACACCAATGTGTTGGGGATGGGCAGAAGTCCCTGGGCTATCTAGAAATCTTACAATCTCTGCAGCTCTTTTTTTTTTTTCCTTCTTTATTCTGCCTTGCTTCCCCCTAACTTCTTTTTCTTGTTCTATTCCTTTTATGTGATCAGAGGCTGCAGGTCTCTTGTGTTTCCCAGAATCCCAGTTAAGATCTTGTTGGCATCTGGAAGGCAGAAAGTGCCAGGGGTCAGGAAGGCAATGAAACAGCAAGTTGAATCATTCCTATTATTTAGTCTTTCTGGGAATTGCAGACCATTTTGGTTTGTATTTCTGGGTTTTGTTTTGGCTTGGTTTTTTTTTTACACACAAATTTTCCTTACACCAAAGGAAATAGAGCTTGGGTCAAAACCCTGCAAAGAAAATGATCATATATTTGCTTCTGTTTTTTAAAGTCAGGTGGATGGAATCAGGAGACAGTGAGGTTCCTGACAAACAGGGAATCAGGTGGACCAAGACTTTCAGAAAATAAAAAGTCTACAGGGAAAGAGCAATTTTAGAAAAGCCCCTACAACAAGGTCTTCAACTGGTATCTTCCAATCCCAGGCTTCCTTATTACTTATTTTTTGTTTCATATATTGATGCCATCAGTAGCATTGTTTATAACCAATTAGCGAGAGAAATGTCTCTCAGCAGCAGGTTGAATTCTTCATTACATCTGTTTCAGTATCAAACCATTCCAAGAATTCTTCTGAGACTGCGTTTCTCCCAGTGCATTATGGAAACACAGCACATTTTTTTAATCAGGAGGGACATCTCTATTTAGGTTGCAGACTTGAAAATCCCTTTTGTTCCACATGCTGTACTATTACCTCAATGAAACCAGAGATAAAACTCCAACTGATATCATGGTTTCAGGAATCGTCAGAGATTTAATTTCTAAAACTTGGGAGTGAGTAATGCATTTCCTTTGTGTTTTGATTCTTTTATCCATTTTTTTATGAAGTGAACTTCTTCCCCCTAATAATTTGTGTATGTCTGGAAGAGGATGGTGTTAGGGCTAAAATAGTCTGCTGGGACACTTTGCTGGGGACATCGGAGCTCCCCTGCAGTCTCCCGCTCCCATCGGTTTTGTTCAGGATATCCACAGCCCCTGTCTCGAGGTCTGGAATTAGGAAAGCAAGATCCATAGTGGTGCAATGAAAGGTCCAGTTGGCTGTTCAGAGCTGTGAGTCAGTGTCCTGTCCTCAGGAGCTGAAATGTCAGAGAGGGATGGCAGCCTCTCAGCATGGACTTACCCCAGTGAGACTATGCATTTGTCAGGCTTGTAATTTATGCCTCTGAACTGAGAGCCTAAAATAAGAAATAGATTAGCAGGGATTATCCAGTGACCCCACCATCAGCATTCACTCCACTCATCCAGGATTCCTTCAGAGTCCATAAAAATACAG
>VXBZ01010961.1:266865-292407 GCA_013399135.1 Heliornis fulica | reverse complement strand
GTGCTTGAGGACATGGTCTAAGGGTAGACTTGGTGGTGGTAGGTTAATGGTTGGGCTGGATGATCTTAGGGGTCATTTCCAGCCTTAAAAAATTCTATGATTCTATGATTCTATGTTCATACAAACGCTCTTTGTCTTGAGACATTAACTTACCTATGAGTCCTAGCTCAAGAAGAGTGTACATTTTGCAGCCTCACTGGTTTGGGTTTTTTTTTAATTTCCTTGCACAAAAAGAAAATGCTTGCTACGGGGTAGACATGAGGTATCTAGCCAGAAAACCACCTTGCAGGCCTGGTTTTACTGCAAAGGAAATAGGAGAGATCAATCATATCGTTATGGTTTGTGCTCATGTTTTGTGTTCACTCTTTTTTTCTTTTGTTGCCTTGTGGTACAAACTGCAGTGCCCTGTTTTCTCCCTAGGGTTAAAATAAAGGAAAAGTTTTAAAGAATGGGAATCTTACTAGACTAGAACATAAGCAAGAGCAGCCCATGTATTGTGTATGAACTAGAATTCTCGTGCATGATTCACATTTGATTCAGATCTTGCACAGCTCCCAGTGGAGAGTGTTGCTATTGACCACCATAACCATAAGGAAAAGATGTTGGCACAGTGGGATCCTGTCTACAGGAGCCTTGACTGCTGAACTTTGTTACTGAGCTGCCCTTTTTCTCAAACTAGACTTCATGGCACTAAGAAATGTAATTTCAGTCTACACTAGCATTTGATTCCAGAATTCCCTGTCTATCCCTATATTCCCCAAAGACATGATATCTTTTTGAAGAAACTAACTGCTAGGAAAATGTGAGCATTTGAGAATGTAAGAATTTGAAAAGGAAGGAGTTTGGGAATGGGCTTGCTGTGGATTACAAGTTTTCTCTCCCTTCTCCTTCAGTGGCCAGTGAAAGCTGGTGTCCTAGTCTTTGAGGAGGTGACCTGCTACTTCATTTCTGCAGGCATGTTCAATGCACATACTGAGAGCTCCTTATATCTACCTTCACAGTCTCCTTACATCTCTCTCTTTGGCCAGAATCCTAAGGGATTCCCATTATCCTTCACAACACCTCTGTCATATTTTGGGCTTGGTGTGCTCCTCTTGTTGGTGTACAACACCTGTGCTTCTGGCTAGTGACTTCATGAACTCAGTAGGTGTCTTATTTAGTATTCTTGGACTGAGGGATAGACCCACGTCAAATCAGCTTAGGGCAAAGTGAAATATTTAGGCCAATTTGTAAAAACTGTGAATTGATACAATTTAGTGAATTATTATAGAGTTTTTATTCAGCAACATTTCTTAGTCTGGTCCCCTCAAATTGACCTAAATCAGGATCCAAAAATAGATTATCTGTTTCCAGCAGAAAAAAAATATCACAACACAACAGTGGGTTTGCTGTCATTGCAGCACTGGAAACCTCCTGCTCCCCTTGCCCAAAACCATGTGCTGGACAACCTTTTAATTGTAGACCAGACATAGAAGACAATGGGGAAAAATTATCAGGAAATAAGCCTATTGTTCTTCCCTTATGACCAGACCTGTAAGACATGTTTATACAGGTAAGAGAGGTGCTGAGGGAGGGATCTCTGCCAGGTGCTGGCTGTGTAAGGCACCTCAATGTAAAGAAGCACTGAAATGTCTTCCCCTATCTCTGAATTCCAAGGATTTGGGGGTTTTGTCCAAAAAAAAAAAAAATAGCTTGGAGGTGGGACATTTTAATGATACCATTAAAGGACATTCTGGTGGGTCGGAGAAACCTTTTAATTAAAAAATAGATTAAAATGCCCCAAATCTGCCTGTGTACCTTCCAGTGGCTGTAAAACTTTGCCTTAGAGGGAGAAGCATCTCTGGAAACAATTGTAAAATGTTAGCAAATCCACCACAGGGATTCCCTCTGCTGTAATTCCATCCTCCACAGAACATATCTGTCTCTGTACACACAAGTCCCAGGACAGCTGCAAAGTCAGGCTAGCGGAAATTAAGTTCACAAATTAAGCTTCTGCAAAAATAGGAGCTGCATTCCAGATCTGAGGTTAATATCCACAGTAAGGGCTTGGTTCTGACAGAAGCAAAACACCTGCAAATCCGCTTCAGATCGGTCTGTATTAAACTAGTCCCTTTTGAGATGTTTTGGAAAAAAAAACCCAACAAAAACTACATAAAATTTGGTAAGATCTGGATCTCTCTCAGTCCAGAGACAGGGTGTCTGGGACAAGGTGAGGTTGGCAGATGGAAGCTCTTGTGTTGCAGGTTGGGAAGTTGCTGACAGGGAGTATGATATAATGGGCCACAAAGTCAAAATCTCATTATTTTCCATATTCACCAACATTGAATTCATGCTGAAAAATACAGGGGGAAAGAAGATTCCTTCAAAACACCCAGTCTGGTTGTCATCTTCTTTGGTTAGAGGAGGGTAAAAAGAAAAGAGGAGAAAGGAAGAAAAGTAAAAAACCAGTTTCTAGACCAGAAACCCCCTGAAGGGCCAGCCACACACTGACCAGAAGAGCAGCACCTTGCACACATGGCCAAGTGGCCAGCTGTCCTCTTTGGAGACTGTGGCCTCAAAGCATTGTTTGAAAGTCTGTGGATATATCCAGCTGCTGGGCATTTGGAGCACTGAGCTTGGAATAACACAGATCCCAGCCAAACCTGAGCAGTAGGCCTGCTTCCCCAACCCCATGGCCACTGTTGAGTTATAGCTCCTGGGGTTTACACCTGGGTCCAAGGTTTGCTTCTTCAGGAACAGCTTCTCAGCTCTAGCCCTGCCAGGAGATGATGCCAGGTTCCAGCACTGTTCATCTGCTAAGCATGTAATCTGTTCATAGATAATGGAGAGGCAACTTTAATATAAGTTTGGGGACATGAGTATGAAAGATCATACAAGTGGCTTGGGCAAGAGTAATTTTCAATTGTTGAAAGAAAAATGTTTTGGAGAGATCAATTAATTATCTGTTTGTGTTTTTTTTTCCTTTGTAGATCACCAGATTAAAAATTGATAGAAACCCCTTCGCTAAAGGTTTCAGAGATTCTGGAAGAAACAGGTAACAGGAATTTGTCAGTATTTCCTCACTGATCTCCTTTTTCCTTCCCCTGATGAGTGCACAAGGCTGAGGATGGTGTTTTGTGATCATGATTATTTTCTATAGGAGAAGTTTGTGGTAGACTAGTTCTTAGTGGAATTTTAAGGACTGTTTTACCTTGCCTAAACAGATTCAGTGTATATCAATGACTTCCTTAGAAAATACTTTCCACTTAGCCAGCTAGAATGATAATTACTTTCAAAAGACTTGTTCTGTGCTGTTCCCACCTCTGCCTGGATCTTGCAGTCCCAAATCCTGGCAGAGGACTTTAGACATTCTTAGATAACATATCTGTGAAGAGTTTATCACTGTCCTCCTTGACAACATTTTTTTTCTGTGACTGTATTTTTTGTTTAATTTCCTGATCATTGCTGCCTTAGTACCCCTCCTGTCACCACTACTTTCAAGGCCATTTTCTTCTGTATACATGATTTTTCCTGCTGGATAAATAATTTATTTATTTGTATTTCTATTTGTGTGATGCTCCTCTGAGCTTTTTCATTTGTAGTTGAGAAACACAATTAAAATATTCTTTAGCCTCTCTGATAAGTAATTAGTAAACTGTTCACATGTTACTGATATGGTGCCATGATATCCAATTGATTAGGTAAAATAAGTGAACCTGCAAATATATTGTAGAGTTTCTTAAAAAAAAAAATCCAACAGCTTTTTGAACTACAATGAAGAACAGAGAAAAATGGAGAATTGCCAGTTGAGAAACAAATAGATCACAGGCTAATATTTTGTAAAACAATTAAGGTTGTAGAAAAGGGGGCCAAGACACTTTTGCTTGTTTTTTCTTGTATGTAGAGCTGGAGGAAGTAGCACAAATGCTGTACATTAGAAAAAATTGAGGTTTTAATAGTTTTTTGGGATAAAACTGCAAAAATATTCTAGTTTTGAATGAGTTTAGTTTTTCTCCAGTGATGTAAAATTATTTAGTTTTGACTGTGTCACCAAATTTTGCGAGTATTTTCATGAAAACATTAAGTAGAACACCTTGAATGTTACTTAGAATATAGTACATTTTGACAGCACAGTAGTAAACCAGGAGCTTTAACAAAAACACCTTTTGTATTAGCCAAAGACATTATAGAGTAAGAAAGTCTAAACAAAAATTTCCACTTTTTCTGCCCTTCATGAATCCATCAGCGTGTGCAGCAAATGTAAATATTCCTTAACAATATGAGTGTCCTTTAAATTGGCATGGAAAAGGCTGTCAATGTTAAATTAATTACAGAATTAAACCTATATGACCACAGTGCAAGAAACCCAGGGCTGTAAAGCAAAGCTCTGAGTGTGCAGAGCAGAGTGAAGGTTGTGTGCTGTCCCCATGGGCACTGTAATCCCATTTTCACCTGCATGCTCCTCTTGTGTATGTTCACCAGGACTGGTAACATACTAAACACTTCCAGTACCAAACCATGAGTGATGTTCATGGTTTGGTACTGGAAGTGTTTAGTGACAAGGCAACTGCCCCATGTTTCCCATCACCCATGTAAACGCTACGTGCTCCACGATCACAAAAAAGACACGTTACTGAACTAGTGGCTTCCTAGCTCAGCTCCTCTGTTCTCACCCTAACTCAGGTCTGTGAAAAGATGTAACCACCCTTTTTTTTTTTAATTCTGGCAGTTCAGGCATGTGTGACTTTTCCTCTGCACTCCTGTGTGTGGGAAGTAGTGTGCTCTCAGAGTACAAGGTCTTCCCTGTGTGCAGAGATGCAGCTGCAGCGGAGGCTGGGCTTAGGATAGGGATTGATGCAGTTCCAGGTACATGGTGGGCTGGATTAACGTGGAAGGCATTAATAAGGTCCTAGCCCAGTGAATTTGGACAGTTTCCTGAAAAGGTTGGGAATTACTGATCTTTGTACTTCATTGATTTAAGAAAGGGCAGGAAATTGCTACATGGCTGCAGCTGTGGGGAGGGCTCAGTGAGGCTCTCTGCTGATGTAAAGAGGAATTAAAATCTTTAAGGTATTACACATCAAAGAGAGCAGCCTGAGGCTTTAGGAAGAAAAAAACAGGCAAAGGTATTTGCAAGCACATATAGCAGTCAGGCTCCTTGCCTCACAAGCAGTGGTCTGGCTTAGGTTGTGCTGTTGTCAGCTAGTGGAGGGGACACTAACACTCAGCTGCTCCCTTCAAAGAGGACATGTACAAGATGTACACAGAAGAAAGAGAAAGGTGTTAAGGTCTGAGATGTGTGTGAAAAGAACTCTCCAAATGGGACTTAACTGTGCTGGTGGGTTCCTCTTCCCCTTGTGAATTTCTAATCTTGTCAGGATCACTGGTCCACTAGAGTGATGACTGGGATGGTCTGGGGCTTCCCACATACCCACAACAACTTTGGTGAGTTATGGTTGCTGGAGAATATCCCAGTGAAAGTGTAGGCCTCCTTCTAAAAGGGAACAGGGTAATCTGAAAAAAAAAAAAAGGTCAGTTTGTGAGCCAGGCAAGTATAGATAACATCCAAGAGGTTTTCTGTAAACAAGAGAAAGGGGAAAATAAACAACCCCCAAAACAACTGTGGCAGCAGAAGGGACCACAGAATCTCTGGGGCTGCTTCAGGGTATTGTATCCCAGTGACATCAGGATACTGAATCAGAGCCATGGTGAATTTGCCAGCAGCTGGAGTAAAAACCCCAATACAAATGTAAAAAATACCAACAGGGCATGGTGGGAGAAGAGGAACTCCTTCCTCTGAGTCACTTCTTCTGTAAGACATTTCCTTTGTATGGAGGTTTTTCCATGAAATGGAGATAAGTGTGGGAAAAACATCTATTTCTGTTGCCTGTGGCAGAAATTATGGCATTGACTTTTAAAAATGAGTTTCCCTTCAATATCTTTCACTCCTATCACCTCACAAATTTCCTTATCAGTGTGCTTAATATGAGAAGTAGCTAGAGCCCTGCTGCTCTGGGAACACACCATCATGATGTAACCATCTGTAGCCCTCTGGGGTGGGATCTTTTTGCTGATTCCTTCTTAGGTCTCCTTCAGTTGCTTGCATGGTTGTCTCCCTTCACAGCTGAGTGTCTCATCCTTGTGCTGGGGGAAGGAGCAGGGAGGTATCTCAGTGGGCAGGATGCAAACAGCTCAGCAACTAGATGTTGTTTTGCAGTCTTCAAGCTTCTCATGTCAACTAGAAATCTATCAGCCTTGGTGAGCTGGGGAACTGGCCTGTGTTACAATGCTGAGTCTCAATTCCATCTTATTATAGATTCCCTCTGTGAGTTTTGGTCCCTCTGTGCTTTGTCTGCAAAAGTACATGAAGCATTTCTAGCAAGTGGAACCAAGAGGACTGGTCCTGGTGATGAAAGGGTACCTACATAATGTATGTGCAAGGCAGGTCTTAGTTGGTTCCTGTCCCAAACTTCAAGAGACAGAGAGTTTTTGACATGCAGAGCTCAGCTGGCCAAATGTTTGTGTAGCAAGGGTGAAGGTTTAATGTCACAGAGCCTATTTTTGGAGACTGAGTAAAGTTCATTTGACAGTGGGATGCTTGGGGGAGCTCCTTATCCAGGAGGAAGCTGAGGGGACAGCAGTCAGGAGACCCAGCAGGGTGAGGGAAAGGGAAAAAAAAGATCCCTAAACTGAAGGCAAGCAACAGCACTTTCCTTTCAGATGTGGGCAGCTGAGGTAGATAAGGGTTGTTTGTGTTGGAAATGCTCTTTGAGCTTTTGTCTAGGGTAAGAGAGCCAGGAGGTTGCTTGGAGCCAATAACTTGGCTTCCCCACTGAAAAATGAAACAATGACCCGAATCATGCATGCAGTGAGAATGGCAAGGTCGGCCATATGGGATGGATTATGGTGGTGCACAGATAGCTAGTACATCTTTTTTCATTTTTCAGACAATGGAATGGTTTCATTTATTGCCTATTATTAAAATTTATAGCACTAAAAATAAAAAAAATGAATGAAAAAGAGTGAGCGAATTTTGGATAACTTTTAAAGGACTGACCTTATTAAAATAAAGCTGGCAGTGAGTCCTCTTCTGATACTTTTTTTTTTTTTTTTACTTCATAAAGATGGTGTGAGAGGGGAGGGTTTATGGCCTGATAGACAGTTTGAAGTAAAATTTTCAGTGCTTTTCTTTGGAAGAGAAAGTGGATGCCGCTCGGATAATGTTTAGCACATTTGGTACCAGCAGCCCTCTCCAAAGGCCAAATTCTGAGATTTCAAAAATGCTGAAAAACAAGTATTTTATTTTTTTTTTTTCTCAGCATTTACTGCTGTTCCAAAATGTCTCTCTCCATTGCCCAAGTTTGGTTTGTTTTCCCTGCTATGGGGCTAGAACACACAGAGAGTAACACTCCAGTATTTCTGCTGACTAGGAGAGCATTTCCTTTCTGTCCTGTGGTGGAGGTCTGTGATGTGGCTTTGGATAACTTGGTACCAAACTAATGTCACAAACTGTTATGGGAGAGAGGGTAGTTAAAAGTTGACAGGAATGGATTTTCTTGATTCTCACCCCTTCACCCCACATTTTTAAAAAAAATATTAATACATCGCAAGAATAATTAAAAAAATATTGAAAGATTAGGGATAGAGTTGTAAAATTAGTCACACAAAGGTGATGTGCATTCTGACCCAAGCTGTTTTTCACATGGCTGGACCTTTTTTTTTTCTGGAATACTCTCTATATGGTGTGGCAGATGCCTGGCAGGTTAGAATAAGAGGCTGCTGTCTCATGGGTCTTGTCTCATGAGAATCTGAAAGTTCAGTAAAGATGCTTGGATGTTATTTCAGAAACATTCACAACATTTCTTCTGCATAAAAATTAAAAATAAAATATAAAATAAAATAAACTANAATAAAATAAAATAAAATAAAATAAAATAAAATAAAATAAAATAAAATAAAATAAAATTTGTGTGTAGGAAAGCTGGACATAACTTTGAGGCCTGTCATCCATGTGCTTAGGGAGGGTGTTTTATAATGCATGTGCACACCTCTAAGTGGGGGAAAGGGCTGGGACACGAGGTGAAAGAGGTGGCTTTAAGCCAACTTTGGAGTTTGACATCCATTCTCCAGGTACCTGTGGCTGCAGCACTGCATCACCATGCAATGCTCTGTGCAGCCCCGGTGTTGCTGTCAGCACTTGCCGTGTGGAAAGGGGAGGGTGACAAGAGCCCTGCCCATAGAAAAAGGGGCTGGTCTAGACCAGCTCTAGAGGTGGGTCCTGAGTGAGGGGACATTCCTTCCCCTGGCAAACATGGCAGGAATAGAGAGCCTTTTCAAGCTGCTCTAGCACACTCAGTGCTGCCATTTACCCTCTGTGAGTTCACAGGCACAGTGGAACCCCACACCTGAGAGTGATATATTATTCCTAATTTACTATTTTGTTTTATTCTTTTTCAGTATGTCCTGATTTTTCTCTTTTACCCTTTCATTTTAGACACAGAAATCATATGGTACTTGCAAGAACTGTATTGATACAGGGGAAAGAGGTAGGCAGAGAGCTAGAGACTTGGAACCATGGGTCAAGCTGAGCTGAGGATGATGCAGGCTCCAGGCACAGCAAACAGCTTTAACCCAGTTCTACAGTTTCTCTGGGCCAACTCTGGTTAGGGGTTGGGTTTTACTGGAAGGCAGTCAGGAGAGCAGAGCTAGAAGTGGGATGGAGTGGAGAGCTGAACCAGAACACTGGTTTTAGTGAGCTGGCCTCCCTACAACTCTTGTGGCAGACAGAGAGCAGCTGCCTTTCTGGATGTATCACTGAGTTTTCATCAAGGCAAGACCTTTCAACAACAGGTCTTGCTGCGTTGCAACCTGCTCAGGACATTTTATGCCCCTTGGATAGGCAGTACCAGAAAGTTCTTCCTTCATCTCTGGGCTGGGGACCATTTAATGGGCATGCAAGAGGGTACCATCCTCTTCCTGATGGCGTGGATTGAGAATCAGATGGAGGCTGAGTGTGTGTGACCTTCTCACAGAGGGAGAGGAGGAAATCCTGGGGGTGCTACCAGTAGTTGAAGAGCAGCTTTTGCACACAGAGTCCAGCTTAGCACATGGGTTCACATTCTGTGCTGCTTTCTTGTCTCTGAGCTCCATGAGCTGGCAGAGGCCGCTGTATTAACCAGATAGTTTTGTTGTAACGTGCTCAGTGCTGGTGTGAGGCTGCTATGCAGAGATGTCTTCTGTTTCTACTTCTAACAGCTTAGCAGCTAATAAACACCATGCAACAACCTCTCTTCTAAACCTCCTCTTAAAATATAGAGTTTGGTTTGCCAACTCCAATGTATTTAAAGCATCCAGGCTTCCGGGGAGACTTTGGAAAGTTAACTGAGTGAGTGGAGGCACGTGCAGAAAGACATTTTCAGAAGCAAAAGGCAGCTCCAGTATCAGCTCAACATCTGATGAGAGACTCTGTGGATGTTAGAACCTTTTGCATTGAAAGGTGATATGTTCTGGTGTCTGATGAAGCATATCTGGTCATGTTCAGTGTGAGGGCTGTAACTTACTGCTGGAAAAGAGGCAGGGGAAGGTGAGGAATAGGGAACAAAGAAAGATGCAGCTTCCACAGGAGGGAAATGTTCCTGTGAATGAATCCAGTGGATTGCCTTGTAGAGAGAATGAGGGTAATTTCCTTATAATGCACCAGTGTTGCCACTGAGCCTGTGGAGTTAGAGGCTGTCAGCAGAGATAGTGCTCCATAATGAAAATAAAACCAAAACTGACACCCCAGTCCTTCAAGAGGAAAAGTTTCTCTCACTTGAGTTTGGGCTTTTCTCTTTGGTACTGTCTTTGTGGCAAGTTAGAGACACAAAGCAGAGGGGCCATCGACTTTATTACAAAAAGCCTCTTATGAATTTCTAGTTGAAGTCCAAAACTAAGGAGATCTCCTTTTTTGTTGGCTTCCTGTAGCACTTCAGGACAGTGCCCAGAACTGGGAGGTGGCAAGGAAAGGCAATCACAAAATCTCTCTGATTCTCTAGGCTGAATCCCAGAGCTCCCTCGTTTGCATGACAGCTTGCATCCACCAAGTATGGAAGCCAGCTCTGCAATCAAGCATGTCTTGAGCTGATGGTCATATGTGCCCTTCAACATCCCAAAGTTTGGGATCCTTGTTAAAAAAAAAGAAGGGATTGGTAGTATGTTAGGAGTTTTTGAAATCCTGGGCTGGGGAAATTTCATTTTACTCTAGTGCCCAGCACCTGTGAGAGAAGGCTCACTTGAGGAATTCACAGATGCCAAGGTCATGGGTTTTTTTGTGGCCATTGGTAGCCTGTCAAGTGAGATCAGCACCTTTCCCTGGTGTTCATGCCCTTGCCAGCTGATTGACATTCTTCTCTCCTTGTTTTATTTTCATTGCACAGGACAGGGCTGGAGGCCATTATGGAGACCTATGCCTTCTGGAGGCCCCCCGTGCGCACTCTCACCTTTGAAGACTTCACTACCATGCAGAAGCAGCAAGGTGAGAGTACTAAGGGCGTGCAAAGGGCTGTAGAAAGAGCAAAAGAGGATGTAAGAGCAACAATGCACACTCTTGTGCATCCAGTGGCTGGGGGAGGGTATGGTGTTTTTATACCTTCCTGAGCTTTTGACTTCTTTGACGGGACACCAAGCAGAGGATGGGCAGAAATGGTGCGCAACCCGTTCCTTGTGAGGTGCAGTGCAGACACTTCATCTCCCTGGTGTTCCCAGTGCATGAGAAAGTTAGAAGGAGGAGCAGAAAGGAGCACAGGGTTGGGTGAACTGGCCCAAGCACCTGGCATGAGTGTGAAAGAGCATGGAGAACACAGAGGACATGTTCCAGCATGTCATACACGTTGTTCTCCACCTACAGTTAGTGTCTTCAATTTGTGTGGCAACACAAGGGAAGGGGCTGTATGCCCTCTGCAAGCTTTAGGAGACCAGAAACCTGTCTCCTTGCCCAGGATCATGCTGCCCTGCTTCCAAACCACGGTGGCCTTGCTGGAGAGACGTCCTGTCAGTACAAGTCTGAGAGGAGTTATTGGGCAGGCCAAGTGTTTTCCGCTTGTTCATGCTGTGTCTTTTCATAGCTTCTGCCCTTTACATCTCTCATTGGTTAAGTAGAGCTTTCATCTCCAGTTTCAGGCTGTGGGACTGCTTTTTTTTTTTTTGTTTCTTTCACTGATAGGTCCCCCCCCCATTTACTGCATTGCAGCTATTTCTAGTTTAAGAACACAGTGATTACTGGCAAGAGAGGTATTGGGGTGACCTGGTGCTTTTTTTTAATTCTAATACAAATGCAAGAAAAGAAGCATTTCAAAGCCATGTTCAAGAATGGCAGCCAGGAAGTTAAACAATCAAAACCAAATGCACACCCTGTGTAGCAAATACTCCAGCCTCTCACAGTTGAGCTTGACATCACCCCAAAAAAACTTCCTTCTGGACCTTGAATCCATTTGACAGTGGTGTGGTCTCCCCCAGAGGGAGGGAAACCACAGTGGTGGTGGGAATGCCCATCACTGGGCAGGAGAGGTTTCCCAAAAGCTTGGGAGTTCGTGTTGAGGATCACTTGCAGTGAGGTGTGTGGCCAGAGATGGGTTAAAGCAGGGATTCAGAAATGTTTTCATCACCCACCTAAATAGAAACATAACAGCCTCTCCTCCTGGTCATGGTCACTGAAGCAGCTTCCCTCCTCTTTCTCACCCCCTACTTGGGCTTGACACCTCCCCTCCCCTCCCCTTGGTTATCAGATGACATCCTAGTGGCAAGTCCAGCTACTGCTTACGTGCTAAGGTAATATTAGGAAAGGAAAATATTTAATGTATTTTTAGCTTGCTTTAATATAGTTTGGCAGCTGAAAAACCAGGAAGCAAGCCAGTACCCTGTGACCAGGCCTCTCTGTGCAGACCACTGCCCCTCTAGGTTTAGGGCAGCTGTTAATTGAAGTTGTGTTTGCAGGTTGATCTCAAAAATTTAATAACTTACTACAAAACAGTGATCTCAAGCTCTGGGTTTAGCCATGCAAAATGACCTCAGGACAACAAATCAGAAAGACTCCACCAAAGTGCTCACTTCTCTGGTGGTTTCTGTAACAAGCTGACCCTTGGTCTTGGTGGAAGGTGTAAAGCCAAGGTACTAACACACTCTGGTTTAATTTCTGGCTGCTGGGGCAGTACCCAAAGGCCAGTCAAATGTATATTCTGGAGGTCTTGGAATTTCTGGCAGAAAGGACAAGAGATGCTGAGGTGGCTTTAGGCCATGTGGTGTTCTTCCCACTAAACCTAAGATGTCCAGGTTGTACAGTGTCCATACCTTCTCACCTCCTTGCTTTCAAGCACAAGAGTTGTGTGATGTGACAGGTGAGTAAATCACTGGTGTTTAACAGCTGATTTCAGCATAAGCTATTGCACCTCAGATGCTCTGAGCCTTAGCCAGTCTTTTCATGTAAGGGACTTGACTGGGACTCTACTCCTCTCTCACACAGCACCAGTGCTCTGAGCTGCATGCTGTTATCCCATACCCCTTGCATATTAATGAATTATAAGTTTTCAGGGTGCCAACTTAATAAACAGACTCCTTATTTCTATATCATGCTGTTGTCCCCAAAGCTGGGTGAACATGTGGCATTTCTGAACAAACACTCAAAGAGTTGCAAGCCCCCTTTTTATCCCTTGAATTGTTAGTTACACATAGGCTGCATCTGGTTTAGGATGAAGTTCTTTGGGATTGACACCAAAACGAATATTTTTAATTATAGCTTCAGATAAGAAGCAAATCAACTCCTTGGGAACTGGCATCAGGGAGGAGTGCTAAATGTCTGGCTCTGGGAAACTGCTCTGGGGCTTCAGGAGACTTTTGGGATGTGTGAAGTGTTCTTCCTCACTTCTCATCTCTGCTGTGGCTCTACATGAAGCCTAGATGTGCCCACTGCAACTTAAGAGGAGGATACACCTACTGCAGAGACAAGGTGCAAGTAGCAAATATGGACACACACCTGGGAAGAAACATCACTGGTGAAGAGTCAGTTATGGTTGTTCAGCCTGGGGGGAAGGGAGAACAGAACAGTCCTAGGGCCTAGGGAAAACTTCTAGCAGCTTCTTGCAGAAGCCAACCCTGTAGCCCCCCTGCCACACAAAACCACAAGACTGTCTGTTGTGGAAAGGACAAAACCAATAGGCTGCAGTTAAATGAAATCCAGCAAAGTGATGGAATAGGTTCCCTGTAGGAGCTCTGGAATTCAGCCCTGCTTTTTGAGGGGTGAGTCCCTCTTACTGCTGTAGGAAAAGTTATGCTTACTGGGACAGAAAGTTGGGACTCCAGTACCATATTAATATGGTACCCTTGCTGCTTTCCAGGTGGAGTTTCATGTGTTAAGTGTTGCTGTGGATTCTTAGTTTTTGTCCCTTAGTAATTTTCCATGAAATACTGTTAAGCCAAATGAACTAAACCTTTTCCAAAATGGTTCTATCAAAAAAAATCCAGCTGAATTATTGCTTTAAGTTAGATCTATGATGGATAGAGATAGCTGTGTAAGTGTGATGGATTTTTGAAGAGCATTTAACTTCTTGCCATATGTGCCAGCTTGGAAAAATTAGCATCATTAGCATGTACTAAGAAATGAGTGGCTGACTGATCTCAAAACTGATGTTACAAGTGAGAAAACACCATTCAGTGAGGACAGTCCCAGTGCTGCTCTGCAGGTATCATTTCCAGTCTTTTCCAGACCCATCCACTTGCTAACAGGCATGAATCTCATAAAGACTGCAAAGCACTCCTTAACGATGGGGAGACAAACATATGAAGAACAATAGGGATTGCTTGGACACCTACAGGCATTCAAACAAAACATGGCTTTTAGTTAAGCTAAATTGTGTGTCTGGAAACAAAGTGCAGGACATACATTCCCACTGAGTGTGCTGGAAAGTATTGGCACTGACAGAAATTTGGGAGTCTCGGTGGATAAAGCACCACACAGGCAAGGGAGAATGTGTGTAATCCTCAGATAAAAAGTGACATGCAATCTTGGTGTAAAAAAAAAACCCAAAGCAAGCAGTGGGGAGACACTTTTCTAGCTGAAAATGGACATTAAACTATAATCTATAAGTATTTTTAAAGAGTAGAAAAAGACCGAAGAGGATTCAGGGAAGCAAATGTGGAATTATTTGTTAGCCAGAGAAGATGCTTGAGAGTGAAATAAAAATGTTAATCAAAAAGATCAAATACTGAATCTTTGTGGCCTGTACAGTTTAGCAGAGAAAAATATCCATAGTAATTTCATGTCACTCCTCCTTGATAAACTCTTGTGACCACAGTTTCCCTGTCTTTATGACACAACTGTGTGGAACATGCTTCATTACAGTGGCTCTGGTTTTTCTACTCCTACTGAATGTTCATCCCTTCTGTGGAATGCTATGAGATAATGAGAACAGAGGTTCCCCCCTCACCCACCTTCTTCCTGCAATTAATTATTTTACAGGTTTTTATGTCCTTCAGTGCTTCTCACAGTGAATAGCTCCAGTCATTTATTTTCTCTTCAAATGGGAAGTTTTCCAGGTCCTTAATCGTGTCTTTAAAAACAAGTCTGCACAGAGTATTCCAGATGCATCCACATGATACAATTATCTAAAAGTATTATAATTTTTTCCACATTACCCTTTCTCCCATTCAACATGCATCCTAGGGCTTTGCTCATTGTTTGGCCCAAGCTGTATGTTGAGCAAGGGCCACAGTGACACACTGAATCAATACTTGGCACGCTGGATGCAGCTGTTTTGTACAGGGATTAAATGACTTTCTAATCTACATAATGACAGGTTTCAGCTGCCACACAAACTGGAGGGCTGGGTATCATGACTAAGTCACACAGATGCCTGGTGTGGCTGACACTGGTGGTCCACAAGCTTTATTTACACATGCTGCTGTTGAAGTAAAGAGCATCAGTCTCTGCAGGTCTGTCACCTTAGTGGCTACCAAGGAGAAGAAAAGGACATTTCTATCAGTTAAAACCCTCTGGCCTGACTGCAAAAACCTCTCTTTTGGAGCACACAATCCAAAATCATTGCAGCTTGCAGGGGGGCAAGGGCAAGCACCATGTTTGATGCAATCCCAGCAGATCTGCAAATTTGAAAAAAAAAAACCAACCCAAAACCCAAACAAAAAGTCCTCTCCAAACAAAAGCCTTGCAAGAAAGGTTCAGAAAATGGCAGTCCAGAGGAGCCTGACCTTCTGGAGAATGATGTCACCCACTCTGCAGTCTAGTTATTACTGGGGGGAAAAAGGGGACTTGGGATTATTGAACGCACATGGTGATGAGATGTGGGGAAAGCCAAGAATCTATTAGTCTTTAATTGGAATATATTGTCAAAATTTAGATTGAACCTCATCCAGGTTCTCATTATTGAAACTATGTGGCTCAGTTTCTTGATTTTAACAGGGAACATTAAAGGAAAAAAAAAAGAGAGACAAAAAAGGGGAGTGGGGAAGAAAGAAGAGTTTCCATAACTCTGGATTGTGTCATTTTCCAAGAGTAAGAAGAGCCATTGCTGGCTCCTGTGATATACATTTTCCCACAAGATATTGAGATGAGCAGATAGCTATCAGTGACTGTAAGTTCAGACAGGACATAGAGACTAGAAGACACCATGAAAGTGCTAGAATAGTGATCAGTATCTGATCCTTCCTATAAAAGCTGATTACCTATGCAAAAGTACAATCAAAGGTATCTTGGCAGCTGGCAAAAAGAGTTGCCTCCTAAGCAGAACCTCAGGACCAGTGTGAGAACATATTGTCAGGTTTGCAGTACATTAAATTTTACCTCACCATTAAAACACTGTTTTGATACCTGCACACCAAGTCTGCAAGGGTCAAACAGAGTAGCTTTGACTGGTGAGTTCTCAGGGGAGGTTTCCTTTCAAATACTTGTTTCTTCACTTGAATAATTGCCTTTGCTGAGGACTCTAACAATTGCTTTCAGTACATTCAACCAGTTCTCCATCAACTTGAGCACCTGCATTGATCTTGGCCTGGAGATCTGAGGTAGACAGGTCACCTATTAGAGCCTGCCAAATTGTCTTTGATGTTTATTGACATGAGCTTCAAGAGCTTGAAGTGAAAATGGTACAGGAGGCAGAGTGGTGTGTTTCTCACCAGTAAGACAACTGCTACTGTGTCTGGTAGCAGCAGGAATCTCTGGTAGGTACAGAAATGCCATCTCTGGAGAAGGATGCATGTGCAAACCAGCAGATAATCAAAGCTCTTACCATTTTTTTCTCTGAGAAGGAGCACTGCAGTCATCTTGTCAATAAAAACATGCACAAAAAAACCTTCCTCTCTCCTCTGTGAAGAGGTTCAATCTGCTCAGGTACTACTGGCAAGGAACAATGTGTTCTTGGAGTAGTGATGAGTCCAGACAGACCTTAAGGCATGATATGTCAGCAGATGGGAGGCAGATACCCTGGGCTGAGGTGTTGCTGCTTTTCCAGCTTCCCTGCCTGTAGACATTACCCTTTTCTGGCAGCCATCACCTCTGTTTTGCCAAAGTTTATCTGTACTGCTTGTTACTTATGTCTTCTTTGGTATATAATATTTTTCTCCATGTCAGAGTGCTCAGAGAGCTGCCCTGATTGCATCCATCTGACAACAACACTGCAAATGCAAAAATGTGCATTGATGTCAAGACTGAGTCCTTCTGCAGACAGAAACAGCTCTCATCCTCATGAGAGAGGGAAATTTTCATCCCTAAAAATGGGGAGAGAGCCAAGAGAGAGCCCAGCACATCACAGATAGCTGCCCTTGCCCTTGCATATTGAGAGGATGAGGAAGAGGCATCAAAGCAGTTTAGTTTTCCAGGGTGATTAATAGGAAGATGAAGAGGGTGTTGATGAAGGTGAGGATGTAATGAAGACTCTTTCAGTCCTTCTGAAAGTTTTAGGTTTGGGTTTTGGATAGCAAGGAATGGGTAGAGAGATTTCAAACTGTCAGTCATGACAAAAGCTGTCATGCTATGTGGAAGCAGGAGTGACTCAGGATTTAGTGGCATCTAGATGCCCAGAGATGCAAGAAGAGCAAGACTGGGGCATGTGCTGCCTATAGAAGGAATGAACCTATGTTTGAGCTAGACCTAGCTCTTAATGGACAAGATATCAGCTGAGGATAGTGGCACCCTCTGGCCTCTGGATCACAAGGTGATCCAAACACCTTGGAAATCTCTAGCACAAACTCTCCTTCACTACTGCCTCAGATTTCCACCATTGGGCAAGTACTTAATTTTTGTTTTGTGATCAAAGCTGTGGTAAACTGAAAGACAGGGACTAAGTTTCCTAGACCATGCCTAGGGTGTGTGTGTGAGTGCTCAGCATAGGAAAGGGATTTTACCTTTTAGCTCCAATTTCTTTTCCTGCATGTATGTCATCACATTTATTTACTCTTGTGTCCAAGGGGAGAACATTGCAAAAAAAAAATTAGATGGGTCAGTCTCTCCCATGCTTTAGAAAGTCTCTTCACAAATGTTTACATGTTTGTAGCCCTTTCTTAAAAACCCTAGACCTTTAAGGAGTTACTTAGAGTGTGTCTGCATGGACAGGCTCTTCTGTCTGTGCTCCATGCTGGCCAGTCTCATGCCAAGTCCTGGCCAGGTCCGTTTGGAAAGCTGGAGAGCTGTGTTAAGCATGGCTCTGTGCCCAAGTGAATATGAACTGCATCTCAGGAGGGCTTACTAGCTCAAGTTAAGTGCCAGGAGGAGAGCTGTAAGCCAGATGAATGGCTAGTGGCTACAGCCTCTCTTTGCTGTACCCTCAGGTGCTTGAAAACAGGTCTATCGAGGGAGGGGATTCTCCCCCTCTACTCTGCCCTGTGAGACCTCACCTGGAGTACTGTGTCCAGTGCTGGAACCCCCAACATGAGAAGGACATGAAGCAGTTGGAGAGGGTCCAGAGGAGGCCACAAAGATGCTAAAGGGGCTGGAGCACCTTTCCTACGAGGACAGGCTGAGAGAGTTGGGGCTGTTGAGCCTGGAGAAGAGGAGGCTCCGGGGAGACCTTCTAGTGGTCTGCCAGTACCTCAAGGAGGCCTACAAGAAAGATGGGGAGAGGCTGTTCAGTAGGGCCTGTTGTGACAGGACAAGGGCTGATGGTTTCAAAATAGAGGGAGGGAGATTTAGATTGGATATTAGGAAAAAGTTCTTTCCTGTGAGAGTGGTGGAGCACTGGAACAGGTTGCCCAGGGAGGTGGTGGATGCCCCTGGATCCCTGGAGAAGTTCAAGGCCAGGTTGGATGAGGCCCTGAGAAACCTGATGTAGTTGGGGGTGTCCCTGCTTCTTGCAGGGGGGTTGGACTGGATGACCTCTGGGAGTCCCTTCCAACTCTAGCTGTTCTATGGTTCTATGATTCTATGGTTCTATGTTCTATGGTTCACAGTGGAGATGCCAAAGAGTCAGACATGTGTCAGAAGGGAGGTTGTGGCTCCTCCATGGGACAGATCAGAAAGACTGTGGACATGTCACTCCCAAGCCCCCGGCCTTCGAGCCAGGTCCTGCTCACATGTATGGGGAGAGGAAGGCTGGGCTAAGGCTGTGGGCTAGACAGGGTCCTGTTGGGCTGAGTACAGCCCAGACACTGGACAGCTGAACCTGCAACCCATATCTGTGGCCATGATAAGCTCAACTAGCTTGTAGGTGGAAGTTGGCTGAGCTGTTCAAGAAGTGTTTGCACTCAAAAAATAACAACTTTGTCTTGATTAAAACATAAAAATTTAAGATCTTAAATCACCTTGCAGTTCCCACCCTTGTTAGAAACCTTGTTAGAAAGTTGAGGCACAAGCTCTGAGGACCCTCAGCCACATCTGCTCTTAACAAGGCAGTGAATACCAGGTTATCACTGAACCTAGTGACACCAAGAGCTGGAGGCTACTGGGGTGGTTGGATAATGGCAGTGATCAAGTTGCCCAAACTACTCTAAAGCTCTTTCTTGCACCAGTCTGATGAGACTCTGCTGTTATAGTAGGCATGGCCCTCACATTCAGGTGTTGCACTGCAGCTTCAACTTGTGCTTGCTCTCCTCCTCTGCACTAAGCAAGGACCTCAAGGACCAAGAGGTTTGTATGGAGACACTGCAGGTGATGGTAGCAGCTGATGTCTGGAAACATTAGCAAGGAAAGTACTGTGTGTTTGAGTCCAAAGTATGATTTATGTCCACCTTACAGATAAAGGAGGTTGGGATAAGTTGCAGGGTCAACTGGGTGGTGTGGTGTCATTTGTAAGAGAGATCTCAGAAATTTTTCCATGCACAATTGCTTCAGGCCCCCTTGGCATGGATGATCCCACTGCTGTCTCCCTGTTGCCAGAAAGCTCCCTTGGCTAACAGTGGATGCTGGCAGATGTGTTTTCCATCTATACTGTAGTGTTAGAAGTTCTCTATATGACCTGCCCTGTGTGGAAGAGGTCTTCTTTGCCTTTCAGACACACTGGCATGCTGAGAGCTTCAAGAATTTTCTAGTCCCTCATTTTAAGGCACATCTTACATGTGGACTGAGTGTGTCTGGGCTTGCAGTTTATCCTGAAATTGTCTTTAACACAAGCTCTCTTTAGATAAAAGCAAAATCAAAATCAAGGGTCTGGAACTGTTACCAAGACCTAGAAGGACACATGTGACAGGTTATAAGCTACCTGAGATGGAATTTTAACAGCATTTCTTATCTGTATCCAGGCAAGAAGCTCTATTTTCTTCCCTACACCTCATGGGCAGGTACTTGACACTGATACACAGGCAGCATTTCCATAGGGTGTCACAAGAGAAAGTTTGCCTTTACATCACACTCTCTC
This sequence comes from Heliornis fulica, assembly GCA_013399135.1. Classification (NCBI taxonomy): domain Eukaryota; kingdom Metazoa; phylum Chordata; class Aves; order Gruiformes; family Heliornithidae; genus Heliornis; species Heliornis fulica. Next base: position 272,599 of record VXBZ01010961.1, on the reverse strand, counting down.
CACAGGGTTTCCCTGTCTTCCACCATGATTTTATCCTTTGTTTTCCTGCCTCCCCTCCTTACCAATTCGGTCTTACTTCTTGGTCCAGTCTGCCAGTGTTAATCTTTCTTACACTAGCTCATTCTCTGCTCCTCCTCTTTGGAAATGCTCCTATCCCTTTGAAAATTTCAACTTACTTAGAAAATTTCAACTTCTACACCCAGACAGAGAGCAAATTCCTTGTATTTTATGCCAATGTGACTTTTCCTAACTGCACATGTGTGGGACTGACATGTGCAGGGCCAGAAATGATCTTCCAGAGACCAATAATAATGAATCACTTTGGAATCCTCCTAAGTGTGGAGGTGAGAGATACTGTGACATTACTGGTAAACGCTGTTGGTGTTGGCAACTATTTCTAGAGGCACCAGTGGGTAGAGGAAAGAATAGAAGAATTATTGAGGGGTCCTTTCTGTTCTTGCTTAAATGTGGTTTTACTTGACTTAAACCAGACCCAAACACAGCCTTGTGTATCAGTTTAACTAGATTGGTTTGCATCCATGCCTTCCATTAAAATGATATACACATCTGTGTAGCTGAGGCTGTAGTATGATGTGGATATACTTGCTGGGCTCTCTGCCATCTCTAGGGGTATTTGGCTGACTTTGTAACAACTGCAGTCCAAGCTCTAACTTCACAAAAGCCCAGGTTTGGCCCTTGCTTAGTGCTGCCAGCAAAAATGCATCAGTAATATCACTCACAGCAGAGTAGAGCTCTTTGCCTTCTGAAGAGAGTGAGTGGAGATGGGCCTTTGTATTATTATTTGCTGTTCCACTTCAGGGTGTAAAGATTATTCTGCAAATAGAAACATAGAATTGTTAAGGCTGGAAATGACCCCTAAGATCATCCAGTCCAACCATTAACCCACCGCCACCAAGTCTACCCTTAGACNCCCCAGCTCCCTCAGCCTCCTCGTAGGGCCTGTTCTCCAGACCCTTCCCCAGCTCCCTCAGCCTCCTCGTAGGGCCTGTTCTCCAGACCCTTCCCCAGCTCCCTCAGCCTCCTCGTAGGGCCTGTTCTCCAGACCCTTCCCCAGCTCCCTCAGCCTCCTCGTAGGGCCTGTTCTCCAGACCCTTCATGAACAGGAACTTTAGGCTTCTGTGCTAAGCTCCATTGCAGCAGAAGTCTGCTGTGCCCTGTGTTTGTGGTTGGCATCGACAGCAAAGCATTCTCGAGAGCTGTCAACTCTAGTGCTTGGTCCTGCTGATGGATTTCTCAACTCTTCATCATTTTAAAGTCATGGAGAAAAAGAAAAAAAAACCATATTTTTTTTACTTTGGTTCCTAATTGCGGTGTTGTCCCTTCAGGGTTTTAATCTTGGCCAACAAACAGGGATAATTCAATTATCTCTGCAATTGCTAATTAGAGATTCCACTTACTCTGTGGAGCTAAAGCCTCAGTTATGGGTATGCCTCGATCATAACTCCTTAGCAGATGTTTAAAGCCCAGTGCTTGAGGTAACTGGTGTGTGTGCTCTTCTCCTGCATAGTTTTTAAAGGTTAACTCAAAGGTGATGGAAGAATAAAATGAGGACATTGCAGTTAATCATTTATTCTACATCTTTTATTTCAAACACATCATTAAATTCTCATACATATAGACATATGTATTTTTACTCATTCTCCAGACATGGTCAGCAAGAAAAGTCACTGTCTGAAGTTCATTCATGAAATATGTAGTGTAAAGGATCAAGTGTGGGATTACAGTGGGTTAAATACTCAGGGCTATATTTGTTTTCTGATTATGTGACCTCTTTATTTTGGGCTTTAATAGCTAAATGATGATATATGAGCTCAGCTCTCTGCCTGACCTCTCTGTCACAAGTTACCCCCTTTAGTTCAGGGCTAGCAGGTAAATGTGTGTCTGTAGTTGTGCACCTCAGCCCTATCTCACCTGTATCAGCACTTTCTTCAATAGACTGCAATAGAATTACTAGTGAAAGGCAGATGTTCCCTTCAGCCAGTGCCTCTACATCATTGACAACCTGTAGCAGAGAGGAGAAAAGGAAGGGGGAGGTAATGGGAATAACTGCTCTGATTTATCAACACAGAAACATATATTTTCCTGATATCACCCAGATCAATTACAGTCATTTCAGGCTGTACATATCCAAGCCTGTTTTTCACTCTTTTTCTGTCTCTTGTTTGATAAATAAATAAATTAAAAAAATCTAAAATATGGTTTATGTCTCAAAGTTACATTTTCATTCTAATGCCCCATTCTGCTTCATCCTAGGTCTGAGTCAGATATAACCTCACTTGCACCCTCACCATCATGTACTGGAAAAAACCTTTCTCATACATCTCTTAACCATTAGCATAACCTCTTTTTATCATGCAGCAGCACTGCATTCAGTTCCTTCCCCATTTTGCAGTATACCTAGACTGGTGTCAACCTCCTGCTGGGGTTGGGTTTTTTTTTGTTTCTTTTGGTTTTATTTTGTGTTGTTTGTTTTTTTTTTTTTTTTTTTTTTTTTTTCTCCATAAGGCAACACTAGAGAAAGCTGTCTTATACTTTTGATCCTGAATGTGCAATCTCTGCCTTGGTTAAATTTCAGGCACCTTCTCTAACACCCTCTTTTCCGGTCACTTTGCCACTCACCTGTCATCTTCCAGCCTGTTGAAAATTCTGTCTCACCAGTTGTCTTCCTCAGGTTCTGCTTATTCTCTGGTCAAACCTCTTCACCAGCTCCTCTTTGCTCCTTTTACCAGAATCTTCAGTATTAGTTGCCCTAATGCAGAAATGGGATCTCAGGCAAAGAAAACTCATTCAACTGAAAATCAAAGTATTTCACATCAGAGAACTGCATTCCCTTAAGCACAGAACTGAATTTCCTGGTTGATAAGGGAAGTGTTCTCAGAATCTTGCCTATAATAGTCTCTCCTCAAGCCTAAAAGTGTGTTGTCAGTTTCTTTGTATCACATACTTTCTTTGCTATTGTTTTTGGTCATGTTATGCAGTGCTGTTTTCCCAGGTCAGAACATGAGCATCCCTGCCACTCAAAACAGTTAATTCTATTATTCATAACATAAAATGTACAATGCAGTGATACTGCAGATATTCATATATACCAATATTTTGCTAACATCAGTGATACAACATATGGAATCCCTTTTTTAAGTTTAATCACATGATTTAAAATCCTGACACATTTTTTTTCACTCTGTAGAACACTCCGTAGCTTGAAAACGTGTCCCTTCATTTCAGTGTTCTGGCCTAAACCAGTGTGGCTTCACCAGAAGCCATCTGAAAAAAAACTCTGGAATGGTGCAGAAGTCCAACATACAGAATCACAGAATATCAGGAGCTGGAAGAGACCTCCAAAGACCATCCAGTCCAACCCCCTGCCTGAGCAGGATCATCTAGAGTAGATCACACAGGAACGTGTCCAGATTGGTCTGGAATGTCTCCAGAGAAGGAGACTCCACAACCTCTCTGGGCAGCCTGTCCCAGTGATCTGTCACCCTCACAGGGAAGAAGTTCCTCCTTCTATTAAGATGGAACTTTCTATGTTCCAGTTTGGAACCATTTCCCCTTGTCCTATCACTGGCCATCCCTGAGAAGAGCCTGGATCCATCCTCCTGACACTCACCCTTGACATATTTATAAACATTAATGAGGTCACCCCTCAGTCTCCTCTTCTCCAAGCTGAAGAGTCCCAGCTCCCTCAGCCTGTCCTCAGGAGGAAGATGTTCCACTCCATCATCTTGGTATCATACTTTCAGCCACTTCCCACTGCAAACCCCCCAAGTGGATAATAATGCTGATCTGCAGTGAGGCCATACAGCCCATTGACTGGTGACCCTTCTGCAGGCCAGGAGAGATAAGACCTTTATTCTTTTTAAAGATACCCAGAAAATGGCAGATCTCTTGACTGATGGAGCAGTGCTTCCTTGTAGTTTTTCCTACTGCCTTGGATGACTCTGTGGCAGGCTTGTTTCCCTCTCTTATTTTAAAAGGGAAGAAAACTTCTGCTGAAAATTTAAATCATAACAAAAAAAGCAATGGGAAAGATCAAGGGATGCAATTAATAAATAGGGCCCTTACCAAGAAAGGTTGAGTTTTCCAGCAGCCATGTTACCACTCTCATTTCTTTATTAAACTTAAATGTTTTTTTAATAAGACCATCTCATTTTGCAAGATGTTCAGATCCTGGGATCCTGTGATCCCAGGATCTGAACATCCTTCCATGTGTTTTGTGATCCTGTGATCCCAGGATCTGAACATCCTTCCATGTGTTTTGTTTTGCAGGAGGCAGCACAGGCACCTCCCCGACCACCTCCAGCACGGGGACCCCGTCACCCTCCGCTTCCTCTCACCTTCTCTCTCCATCCTGCTCCCCTCCAGCCTTCCATCTGGCTCCCAACACTTTCAACGTTGGCTGCCGGGAGAGCCAGCTTTGCAACCTCAACCTGTCTGATTATCCCCCATGTGCCAGAAGCAACATGGCTGCCTTGCAGAGCTACCCGGGGCTGAGCGAAGGCAGTTACAACCGGCTGCAGAGCGGCACCACTTCCGCCTCACAGGCCTCTGAAACCTTCATGCCTCAGAGGACTCCATCTTTGATCTCAGGAATGCCGACTCCTTCCTCCCTGCCCAGCAACAGCAAGATGGAGGCGTACGGCGGCCAGCTGGGGTCCTTCCCCAGCTCCCAGTTTCAGTATGTCATGCAAGCAGGCAACCCTGCCTCCACCTCCTCCTCTTCACACATGTTTGGCGGCGGCCACATGCAGCAGAGCTCCTACAATGCCTTCTCCCTCCACAACCCCTACAACCTCTATGGATACAATTTCCCTGCCTCCCCTAGGCTGGCGGCGAGCCCGGAGAAACTCACCACCTCCCAAAGCACTTTACTCTGCTCTTCCCCGTCCGGTGGGGCCTTCGGAGAGAGGCAATACCTGTCCACAGGAATGGATCATGGGATGCATATGATCAGCCCTCCCTCTGGCAACCAGCAGACAGCCAATGCCTGTGACAACAGACAGTATGGTTCGGTTCAGGGCTCCTCATCACAGATGTCTGTGCACATGGTCTAATAAGCCATGTCTCTCCTTGGCATCGAAGGCAGATGGACCTTCACTGTTTTGGTGGGAAAACCCATCCCAGTACCTTTTTTTTGCCTTCAAACTTATAGTGGAACTAGTATTGTACTGATAAATAAGAACACAAGCCACCTAGGTCTGCACCATCAAACCTTGTGGAAAGCCTCAACTGACAGCTTGTTGCAGCCCAGAGCTACGAGACCTGGCATGGAGTGTCTGCTCTTTCTGGACATTACAGAGAGAAGGGCATGATTTTAAGGAGAACCTGGAGAGAAGCAGCTGAATATACTGTTTATGCATTAACTCTCAGCTAGTGTGAGCTCCTGGCATGGAGAGATCCGTGCCCCTGTGCTGTGTCCTCTGAGTGTTGAAGAAAGGCAGTCTCCCAAGGCTTTGTCCTCTGAAGCTGCACTGGCCATAGCTTTAAAGACCTTCCCCCTTCCAGACTGTTCCTCATTCCTGGAGTGGTTCAGCCCGTTTCTGAAGCCAACAGTGGCCCGTGGCTCCTTCTCCTACTGTAGCAAAGGAATGGTGCTGCTGGCCTGGAGCTTCTTCTCCCAGAGAGGTTTCTGCATTTTCACCATGGCTCTTTCCGACTGGCGGTTTCTTTGTGAGGGTTGAGCTTACCAGCACCCAGCCTGCAGACAGAGATG
>VXBZ01010961.1:237585-266408 GCA_013399135.1 Heliornis fulica | reverse complement strand
TGCTTTTTTTTTTTTTTCTTCTCCTTTTTATTTTTCCTCTTCAAATCCTTTAAAAATAAGAAAACAATTGTAGCTTGGTGCAAACTATGCATTTAAGTTGTGTGAAAATGGAAAAAAAAATAAAAAACCCAACCCAATAACAGAATACAGATATTGAGATTTGTTGTGAGGTGTTGTAGATAAATGTATTTATATGCCTAGTGGGGGATTCAATATTATGAATATAAAAGAGGGCAATAAAAATGTTATGTAAAATATGTATGAAGAAAAAAGGTGTATAAAGATTTGCCCTATGCACGGAACTCTGTTTCTAAGTGCCAAGCACAGAATGCGCTAAATAAATCGTTGCAATTGTTCCCTCTGCGTTTTTCTCTGTCTGTGAAGGTTCCTCAGTGGTCTTTTAGAGACAGATACTTTCAAAATACTCCTGTGTGTTTGCACAACAGAGGAAATGAGGGCACAGTGATAAAATGTGAAGTACAGGCAGTATTGCTATTAAAAAAAAAAATATTCTTCTCAAGAAATTTTAGAAATTGAGGGCTTAGGATCTGCAAGGTGCCATCCTTCACATGGATTGTGCCTTATGGAGAGCTTGCTTGTTATTGTCGTTGTTAAAATCTATCTAAAAGCTCTTCAGAAGAATTATTTTCCAGTACCTCAAGGGGGCCTACAAGAAAGATGTTGAACATCTTGTTATATTGCTTGTTACTTGGTAGAAATGACCAAAACCCACCTGGCTACAACCTCCTTTCATGGCTGTAAGAGCACATAGGTTCCCTCTGAGCCTCCTTCTCTCCAGACTAAACAACCACAGTTCCCTCAGATGCTCCTCGTAAGACTCGTGCTCTAGACCCTTCACCAGTTTATTGCCCTTCTTTGGAGATGCTCCAGCACCTCAATGTTCTTGTAGTGGGACCCAAAACTGAACATAGGACTTGAGGTGTAGACTCACCAGTGCCAAGCACAGGGATGATCACTTTCCTATTCCTGCTGGCCACACTGTTCCTGATAGAGGCCAGGATGCCATTGGCCTTCTTGGCCACCTGGGCACACTGCTGGCTCATACTCATCCAGCTGTTGACCAACACCTCCAGGTCCTTTTCCACTGGGCAGCTTTCCAGCCCCTCTTTCCCAAGCCTGTAGGGTTGTTACAACCCTTGGCCTTCTTGAACCAAGCAATCATGAGAGACTTCTCCCAGCTGCCATTATGCCTGAATATCATGTCTGCCTCTTCACCCTGGTTCTGTGGTCTATTTCACCATGTTATCTGCCTTGTTGGCTTTTCTCAACTCTTACTCATCTTACCACTGAATCCTATCAAGCTCTCAACCATCATCAAGCTCTCCTTTTCACCCCTAAGAATTCATTCTTTGTTTAATCTTGAAATAGGGAGTTTTACAGCCTTTCTAAGCAGCTTTCAGAATCTTTCAGAAACACTTTTCAGTCTCTTGTTTTTGAGGTTTGTTGTGCTTTTGGGTTTGGCTCAATCCTATGGCAGTGATTTCTGCAGGTTAATGGGATGCTGTGTCTTTCCTTCTGTTGGCAATTGCTCTTTCTTATTTAATTAAAATTAGATTTAATGTATTTCAGCTAAAATAAGAATGTGATTCCACAAAATCAAAATAATTCTCAATATCAAAATATATGCTTCTAATCTTGATTAAAACAAAAAATTTATCACCAGAAACAGTTGCTGAAAAAAGCAAAAGACAGATATAGGTCTCATCCTTCAATATTCATGTGCAGAACTAGAATCCCACCTTCCATACTTTTAAGGTGGAAAATTTGTGGAAGAACTTTGAAATTATCACCAACCATCTTGAGCAATAGGATCCTTCAAATTATTGAGCAACCTGCCTCTGCTCCAACCAAGCTCTTCAGCATACTGAGCTAATGTTACTTCATCCAATAACCTACACTGTGAAACTTACTGACCATATTTATTTATCTTTTATGTGGCACATATATAAAATGAGAGAGCTTAGTCAGCCCAATAGCTATTACTTCATCTTAGCATACATTTAAGTAAGTGTTTTGTTGATTCAGTATCATAATATTCATCATCAAGACTGAAAAACAACAGGAAAAAACCCCCACAAACTGAGAGAGGCTTCTCTGGTCCAAGAGAGAAAGTTGTAAGTACACAAATAGGACTTGGTGTGAAAATTACACTGGCATTCTGTGAGGATTAAAAACAAGCTACAGGGAAATGAGAAAAAAATAGTAAATTTTCTCCTTGGTTGTCACTGTGCAAAGCAAAAATAGAGCAGTGCTTGGAGGGCAAAGTCCAAAATAACAGGTTAAAGCATGTTAAAATAATTTACTTAGTGTTGGGTTAGGTGCAGAGGTGATACCCTCCCAGGACAACACTCACCTGAGCAGGCAGCTTACTTAAAGCCTTGATACCACCACCCACCTCCCCCAGAATAAAAACCACAACATGACCATTGAATCTGAAGAGGACCCAGAGATGTATTTTCTACAGCTCTTCACCCCCTGCCATGCCTGTAGGGACACAAAGCTCTGAGCCACTTGCCACTTTTTACTGATTCTTCCCAGAGAAGAGCCAATGGGCAATGGGAAAGGTGCACCAGGGCCAGACTGGGAGACCTGCTTGGGACCAGCTTGCCTGGTGGGCAGCCTGGGTTGATGTACACACAGCAGCCACCCCAGGAGACTCCTTTTCCTTCAGTAACTGCCTCAACCACAGTGCTTCAAAGTTCTTCTGGTGAGGTCACGTTCTCATCCAGGAACCCTTTGATTACTCATTTGCAAAGTATGTGTGCATGGGGGTGGGGGGCAGTTGTGTGCTTCCTCTCCCCTTCCTTCCTTTCCTACTTCACCACAAACATTTGAACCCCTTGGATATCTTTAAGCAGCTTTGATAGTGTGGCCAAAGTCCCAAAGATGTAAGTTCTCACATTTCTTCAGCAGGGTGGGGGCCTTATTCATTTTCCCAGTGCAGGGAAGGCCACCATGTGACCTCATTCAAAGCAGCCACCCAAGGAACAGGTTTCCTGCAAACAGGCTTCCCACCCCAAGGCTCCTCTGGCATATGCATCTTATTAGACACCAGAAGATTCACCAAGAGCTGCAGAAAATGGGGTTTCAGAAACTACTCCTGAGTTGACCCATTTGCTCTTAGCCAATGCAGGCTTCTGGCTCCCAGTCCAGGAGAAGAGAAGAGTCACTCTCTCCCAGTTAGATGCTGCAAATGTAAAAGGTGAAACACCATGTAGCTCTTTGAAGTAGTTCCCTTTTCCAAAAGCCTGATCCAAATGCCAGGAGGCACAGTGGAAATCTCGCTGATAGATCCCTCCTCTTTGGCACAGGCTGTTCAAGTGCAAAACTGGCAACTCATTACACATATGAAGATGATGGGGCAAAAATAATCAGAGAGGATTTGTCAGCTTTGCAAAGTTTATTTAGCTTTATTCCTCACCATGCTGGCAGGCACAGAACATAAATATTACTGTGACCACAGTCAGCTCAGCTCAACAAACCCAGGGCATTGCACTCCAGCACAACATAGTGTTCTTGGAGGGAATGTTAATGCCATGTGCTAAAGCAAAATGCTCAGGGTGCAAACATGCATGCAAATGAAGATACACTGCTTGTGAGATCAAGTTAAATATGCTACAGCCAAAATTACAGCCATCTATAATTTTTACAACCTAAAATTCACATGATCTGCTGGCATGGCTGATTTACTGCACACTGGGTGAAGATTTACTCACGTAGATGAGGTCATTTGCCATTCAAAAAAAAAAAAAAAAATAAAATATGAGATTGTTTACTCATGTAGATGAGGTCATTTGCAATTCAAAATAAAAATAAATAAAATATCAGATTGTTTTTTCCTGAACACAACGAGGAGCACTGACCCAAAGCACACATCCCATGTTAGACCAGCACTAGCACAGATGAGTTTTGCTGGGTGTTGCTTCTTGGGCATTGTTCTAAACAAAAGAGCAACAACATGAGCTTGTCCCCAAGGACTGGGCAGAGGAATTCCTGAGCATGCCAGTGACATGCTGCAGATGTGCTAGAAATGCAACTGTGAAAGCAGTGACAGAACTTTGTGAGGAGGGTGATGGCGTGGCCAATGGATAATTTGCTATGAACAAGCCAGTTTCCATCCAAGAAACATCTGACACCTTCACCACTTCTTCAGAGACCCAGCCTGCAGGATCAGGCATTTTGGCCATGTCTGTAACCCAGCTGATGGGACTGTTTCTGAGAGCTTGTCTCCTGGTGTACTGGTTTGTGTGGTCTGTTGCTGACCCAAAAAAACTTCTCCTGGAAAAATGGCTCACACATTTTCTGGCTGCTCCTTCTATTTTGTCTGTAATTGCTATCTAGGAAACTGTATCAAATACAGAAAAATCCCTGAAACCCTTCCCAAGGTTTTTTTTTGGTTTTTTTTTAAATTTTTTGTCCAGGTCAGTGATTCTTGCTTATTGCCCCAGGAGAGTAACATGACCACAAAAGGCAGGAGCAGTGTACAGAACACACTCTTTAAATATTAGCTCTTTCCTACAATAAAAACCTCCAGTAATCCTGGCCTGGATGAATGGAGCCCTGAACTGGAAAAGAGCAGTTTCACGTGGCTGCACGCTGTCCTGTTGTGACAACTCAGTGGTAAGTGTGGCTCCTGGGCTGGATAGTGGTCAGCACCAGCTGATTCTGACCTCTGAACATTACAAAGTCAAGTTTTACAGAAGACCAGAGGAAAGGAACACAAAAATTTGGGGGAAGGGGAGGGGGGAGGAGAGAGGAAGTAAAAAAGAACAAAACATTATGTAAAAGGAGGTGAGCTAGACTGAAAAAAAAAACAACAGAAAAAACAATGAAAATCAAAGTGCATCTTCCCTTCCTTTCCCTTTCTTCAACCTCCTTTTCATGATAGTATTTGAAAATTTAACCTCTGCTTCAATGGTGAGGACACTTGGAGATTTTAAGTAAGTAATCCTTGTACCTTGCTTTTTGGTCCAGACACTCCATCTTTAAAACCCAGTAAACTGCACTTTCCCTTGGCCATGCATGCTCTATACTAGTGTCCACTCCATTTACTGCAAAACTGTAATCAATGGTAGAAGTGACAACAAAGACTTTGTCAGTTTGGTCACAGAATCACAGAATATCAGGAGCTGGAAGGGACCTCAAAAGACCATCCAGTCCAACCACCCTGCCCGAGCAGGATCATCTAGAGTAGATCACACAGGAACGTGTCCAGATTGGTCTGGAATGTCTCCAGAGAAGGAGACTCCACAACCTCTCTGGGCAGCCTGTCCCAGTGTTCTGTCACCCTCACAGGGAAAAGGTTCCTCCTTCTATTAAGATGGAACTTTCTGTGTTCCAGTTTGGAACCATTTCCCCTTGTCCTATCACTGGCCATCACTGAGAAGAGCCTGGATCCTCCATTTATACTTCCAACATTTATGCCAGATGAGAGGAAGAGACTGTTGTGTGATGAGTGACACCACCAGGCACAGGTACTCTGAGTTATCTCCCTCATGTAGCTGTTGCAACATCACCCAGACATGCAGGTTTTCTGGGTCCCAGCTTAGTATTTTACCCCTGACCCATGGCAGGGTGCTGGTGAAAACGTTTCCAGTCGAGGTTGCAAAGGTTGTGGGGTTGCACAGGCAGGAAAACTTGAACAGTGGAAATCTCCAGGGTGCAGTTGACAGCTTTTCTGCAGGAAAGTGTGCCCTTGGAAACACTCTGCATGTGCTGATGGTGCTCCTCAGTTTGGTTTCACACCCCCTCTGAGTGCAGATAAACACAGCCCTGGGCCAGCAGCCTTGTGTAGGTGCACAGAGAAAAAGAGACAGTTGTCCAAACAATATGGTATGGAGGGCTGGGGAAAAGGAATGTTGGAGATGTAAAGGACATTTACGTTAAGGGAAGGTGTGAGAGCTGTAGGAAGAGCCAAATTACTAAAAAAACCCCCAAATTTAAGTACTTCAAGCAGCCAAATTAAACAAGATGCAACGGGGGCCAACTTTACCTCCCAGGAGTTTGATGAGCCCGTCCCCCCATGGTTCAGGGGATGCTGTGGAGAGGGAGGGGGAGATCCATGTGTCCCTCCAGGTTGTATTTTACTTGGCCATTACTTTAACTCTTCTGTGATTTTACTGTTTCTACAGCATTCACATCTTCCCACTTTTTGCTTTACTTCTGGGTGCTGTTTGCTGGGTGAGTTTTAAATCCTTTTGAAGAAAAATAATTTCTTCCTATTTAGAAAAATAATCAGGGGAGGTAAAGCATAAAGTCATTTCAGTCATAGGATCTTGGAGGAAAATATATACAATATTTTGGAAAGAATTTGAAATGAAAACACAAAACCTATTACTATTTAAATGTAGAAAACCAAAAATTGGGTCTCACCCCCTCTTTTCCCTCCCCCTATTCATGAGGTCACCGTTTCTCATCTCAGAGTGTGGCATCTTGCTGGAATCCCGAGGCAGACACCAGAAAAAGTGTTGCTGCTCCTGCAAGCACAAAGCAGGGTCAACCTGGCCAAGGGAAAATAAACACAGTTTAAGTGTCATCCTGGCTGCTAGGACTTTGCTGCTGCAGGGTGGATCTCTGAAGAGAGGGCTGACACCATCGACATCTCATCTCTACTCCTGCTTCTGCAGCAAACTACTTTTCTCATGGTGTTGCATTGCCTGTGCTCAGACCTCAGGGGCTGGATCTTTGTTCAGACCTCAGGGGATGGATCTTTGCTCAGACCTCAGGGGCTGGATCTTTGCTCAGCCCTGGTACAGTGTGAACATTGGTTTTGCATCCCATGTAGCTCCCAGTCCACCTGGAGAGGAAGTGATCACTCTCTGACACTGCACTGACCTTGCTTAACTACAGATATTTCCCCTTTTTTAATAAGCTGTGACCCATTTAGGGTCAAAGGGAGAACATGAAGGGAGTGAGGCTTGTGCATGTTCTTTTCCCCTTGCAGATTTCTCTGCAGAAAGACACTGCAAGTTGAAATGACCTCCTGAGTGAATAGATGGTGCCTACTTGTTCTGTCACAACTTCTGGGACAACAGTGATAAGTTGAATGCTCTATTCCTTCCAAAGTTAGACTGCAGCTTGACTATCTTCAGTGCACATTTCTGAGTTATTTTTGTTGCTTCTTAAGTCCAATGTGACCTTGAGTTGAAGATCCACTTAAAAAATGTGTCCTTATGACAATTTTCCCACTGCAAGAAAGGAGAACTTTTTACAGTGAAAAAGTTGTGCCCATCAGAGAGAAAGACTTGTTGAATTTTGCCTGTGGATCTGAATCATCTCCAAGGAAAACTGATGGCATTAAGGCCATGGAGTCAGTTTGGCTAGATGAAGTCTTCTGAAATAGGGGAAAGTCTCAAACACATGCTCAGCATCAAGTATGTTCCTAACACAGAGGACAAAGCCTGCAGCTCAGTAAAATGTGTGTCTGCTAACTGTGTGCTCAGCTACCAGTGAGGAGAAGACCTCCTGTCTGTACATCTACCAAGTTCTCTCTAAAAATCACTGTCCAGTGGTTTACCACCATGCTGGCTTTGTTGCTTGGGATGACACAAGCTCAATCTGTACCTGAAAGTTCTTCCATGGGGTTAATCACATAATTCTGTAGAACAGGGAAGAATTCTCCTTTCCAGTCTGAAAGTCTCCACTAGCCATGTTCTTCTCAGCTCCTTAAGAGCAAACAGGCATTTATTTCTGTGCAGTGCATGAAGCACCTTGGCTTCAAGATGTCCCACACACCTCCTGGACTACACACTGAGAATTTTACCCAGGTGTCCCCAGTACCAAAAAGCCAAATTATTTGGGTTTTATTCTTATCTTGTCCTTTGTGGCTACTTTTGTCCTGGATCATATGGAGCTTGTCAATCTTGTAGTGATAGTATTTTCCTTAGACCACTTGTGGGAACGTAGGGATGAGCACAGAGTGTCTGGCTCTGACACTGACAGATCTCACATTGCTCTCAGGGAGATGCCCAAATGTTACAAAGATGAACCATATGGGCAGCCCCAGCACTTGAGGCCATTAATAGGAATTTTTAAGCAACTGTGATTGATGGGGCAGCTCTTACAAGTCTGAGATCAATGAAAATGCAACTTGATCTCTTGAACCCAACTCCTTAATTTTTTGTTCCTTTTTCTGCAGAGAATCCCATAAAACCATTTCTGTGCAGACAAAAGCTGTCTGGGACACTTCATGTGGATTTGTCATGCATTTTCCTTTTGCTCCCCCTTTCCACCCTGTTTGCACTTTCACATGAAGTTTGGTTTTGAGTCTTTCTCTGTGATGTGTACAGGCACTCCAAGGCAAGCCCAGCTTTTTTCTATAGATGTGATTGGATGTTGTCATGAGGATTGTTTTTTTTTTGAGGCTCATTATTTGTCATTTGGTTTTGATTTAATTAACTTAACCCTCATTATAACCTAAACATCAGGGAGAAGAAATGGTAGGAAAAAAGAAAAGCAAAAGTCAATGAAGACAGTTGAACAACCTTCAGCAGAAAGCAAGGAGCCCAAGTAAAGAATAAGAGAGAGAACACAACAAATAACCATGTCTAATGAGGCTTGAATTATCCATTATTGATATTTTTCCCCTCAGGATTGACTGACAAAAATCAACAGTATCCAGAATGGCTCCATGTTCCAGAATCTTCTAGCAGGGTCTTGACCCACAGAGCAGTCAATCCCAGGTCCCTCTAGTCTTCCAGCAGCTGGATGCTTCTAGAAATGAAAGCCTCTGAGAGGCTGGCAGGCCACTTACAGCTAGAGGAGAATAATCCTGGAAGGGCAGAGGGAAGGGGCAATTTCTTAGTGTGGTGGGTTTGCAATGTGGCTTCTTTAAGAAGTGACTAGAACCTTCTTAAGGGTCCAACAAAGTAAATCCCAGCTGGGCTCCCAAGGCCCAATCCCAAACCCTGTCACTGACAAGGCCAGACGAGTCTGTTTTGCCTGTGATGCTAATTGTGGGATGATCTGTCCCTGTCATCTCGACTCCAAAGCCTCTCAATAGATATTTTCTCCCCTGCCCAGCTAAGAAGGGAGTGATAGAACCACTTTGGTGGGAGTCTGGCCTCCAGCCAGGGTCAAACCACCACACTTAGAAAGCCAGACAGAGAACTGGGGAGAGACTGGGGAGCAGGGTCAGGGAGTGAGAGTGGTGTGGGGACCTGTAGCTAAGGTCACAGCTTAAGGACACACAAGAGAGTCCAGGGTGCAGGAAGGAAGAGGCTAAAAGCAATGCAGCCAACATGAGGGAGAGAAGTGCAAGGCACCACAAGAAGAGGGAGCAGAGGGCTTCAGAGTGAAGGTGTGAATGGCAAAGAGCTGCAGAGGAGAGGAGGGCAGCACAGCAGTAAAGAAAACTTTGAGGAAGGCAAGGGAAGAGCCTTGGAGAGGTTGTGAGGGATGAAGTGAGAGGGGAGGGGGGGAAAGCAGGGAGACAAACAGCAGCTATTCCCTCTTCAGGGAAAAGAAGAGCAGGTAATGGAACCCATGTTTTATGCAGGATTGACAGCTGTATTTTGAGCTTGAAACAACCACCTATAAGTCAAGAGTTGGGAAAATGTCCCTTTGAGCAATAAAATGAAGAAATAGGTGAAAGCAATGAAACCACATGTTTAGTTACATGATGGCCAGTGGTCATGAAAAGAGGGGATGGAGAAAAGCTGGTTCTGACTCTTGGATTAGTAGTGAGCCTGAGGGGAGACACCATCCTTTCCCTGGACTAGCTAGGGCTCCAACAACTCAGTGCAATGCTGAAGGCAGATGAGTTTTAGTGGAGTTTTGGGACAGGCTGTGCATACTGGGTTTCCAGTATGGGTGAGGATTTCCCAGAAATCCCAGTTTGAATGTATTTTCTGGAGTACACCAAGCTTTAATGAGTGACACTCTACTAAAAAGTGGGGAGGACCTTTTAGCTACCCCTTCCAATCTGACTGCTTGGCACTTACCAGCTGATTATGACAAATGACAACAGGAGCTTTGGTGGTGGAGGGTGCAGTGCTGTCCCTCAGGGTTGTATAGCACTTCTGTAACACAGGGAGTTGCCTTTCTTTGGGGTTGATGTAAGGCCCAGCTAAGAGAGAACTGGAGAGGTGAAATGAGCTGGTTGAGAATGGTGTGAGTCTAGGAGCTGGGATTATTCAGACTGTCTCAGCTGCAGGCTGAGCTCACCCTGGCTCATGCTGATTCCTTGTTCTTGGCCATAATTGTCAAGGAGCCAACCTGGGTTCAGAGCACACAACCAACATGTGAAACCAGTCACTGAGGGCACTGCTGGGATTGGGAATGCCCAGATTTCACTGCCCATCAAAGAAATCTGGAGCTCCCAGGACCCAGCAACACAGCTCAGCCCCAGACATCCAGTTACCAAAGTAATCTGGGAACTTAGAGTATGTAATAAAATTTCCAGTGTAGGCAGCTCTGGGTCAGCTCTGTTACATCTCTGGGTCTCTTTTGCTAGAGAAAGATTTAACTTATCCACTGAACAACACCTGGGATTCTCCATTACATTATCAGGTTTCCAAAACTAATCCCTCCAGAACATAGTCCTGGACAGGCAGAAAGAATGGTGGCTACAGCTGTAAGGTAGGAATGATGGGACCAACCCACTGCTCTGGAGCCTTCACCCACTTCTGGGAGGAGGGTAAGAAACTGCTAAGCAATGATAAGTGATTGTGTGCACAGCAGCTCAAGCACCCAAAAGCATTCATCACTTTGGTACCTTCTAGAAGTGGGCAAAGATCCAATTGCAGTTGTAGGCAGCCTGGAGACTTTCATCTTCAATCCAGTGGTTTCATAGGTTGTTCACAAACCTGTGACTTTCAGAGCTTCACCAGGATCTTCTGGAGAAACCCCACCTCTGGTTTGCAGTTCATATGTGACAATGGTCACATATGTCCATAGTCAGACTCACTCTAGATGGGTTCTTCCATTAAAAGCCTTAACCTTTGCACAATGCAACACTCCCTCAATAGAAATATTACACTCATTTAGCTGATGGCAATGACTCAGTTGTGCCTCAGGCTCCAGAGTGTGCCGATGCCAATGCTACTAACCTGAGGGGTTTGGACTTTACAGTCTTTTCTTTGTAACTAATACATGTGATCAGCATTTTCCTCAGGAATGGTCAGTGGAACAGTGAGACAAACCAGGCTGGCAGTCCTAAAAATTGGAGCTGTGTCCCCAAAGAGCAGATGCAGGTAGACAAAAGACAGGGCCAGCTTCTCAGACCCACACAGGTCTCTGACTACACTGCTTGGCCTCACACCCAACTTGGAGTGACAGCTCTGAGAAGTGAATGACAAGCTCAGTTACCACAACTTTCTCAGACACTGTCTGTAATTACCAAGGCTGCCAAAAGCCACAAGAAGGCAGCCAGATAACATCCCAGCATGCTGGCAAGGCTTGTCTCTTATGGGCATCTACTGACTGGAAGCCTTTTCATTGCCACTCCCCTGTTACTGAGGGGTAACAACATAGGGTTGAGCTTTAACAAGAAACCCAGAAGACCCATACACTTGTCCTGACCCACTTCCCCTTGCAGACATGTGCCTCAGTTGGATACTCCTTGAACCAGGTGAGTGCATCATCGAAACAGCAGCCTGGTCTCATTTAGCTTTTCCCTACCATGAGCATCAGGGAAGGACTAAATGGAAGTTTCTTTCAGCCCTGCTGTCTCTTAACCACCACTTTTTTTTCTTTCCTTCTTATTTTCTATTTTTCTTTTAAAATTTCCTTTAAAGTGACACTGGCTCCCCTACTTACAGTCACTGCTCTGGAGCTCAGTCAGCTTTGTTGATCCCTGCTGAAAGTGACAACACTTCTCACTGTCTTTTATATATCAGCTTAACAGCCTGATAACAACTGTGCAGGACTAGGTATTTTTGGCACTCTCTGCATATACTGTGCATGGCCTGGAGTAGGGCACTAGCTGTATTTTTCTGTCTCTTGCTCTTGGACTGTTACCTTCTGATTTCTTGAAAATGACTCATGAGGCTCATGTGGTCCAAGTTAAGTCTATGGCTGCACATTCATGGTGCTGTAGATTACTTAAAGGATTTTAGGCAGAATCTTAATATTTCATTGCATGCCTGAGAACTCCTGAGATTTTTAACAGAAAGGAAAATGCCAATTTTGCAAACTACAGAAGGGTTTTATCATATGAAGGTCTGAACCAGACTCTCATGCTCATTTGTAGCACACTGTGGTTAATGCAACTATAAAGCAATGTTATTACAGACACTTTCAGTCTCTCAAGGATGTTTATCCACTTTTTTGTGCATCAGTTCAGCACTTGAATTGTTCTTCAGGCAGTGGAGCATCTTCACTAGGTGTTTCTTTAAAAAAACATGATAAGCATCTCACAGGACATTTCAATTGTTTTGGGTTCTAATATATGTTATGTGAATACAAATTTAAGCTCTGACTGGCAAGGTAATCTCTAATGTCAGCAGTTCTTTTCCAAGGCACCCTAAGAGCTTCTCTCCAGCCTCTACCCCTGTTCTCACACTCTTGACATCTGCAGCACTGGCCCTACACTCCTGGTCCACCAACTCTGCTCCTCATCACCAAAGCAAAGAATGAGAATTTTCCAGAGCACTTTTGGTGACAAGAAGTGCTGAAGAAATGGCATATACTGCTCATGGTGTGTAGTTACTGCATCCA
The DNA here is from genome assembly GCA_013399135.1 of Heliornis fulica. Taxonomy (NCBI): domain Eukaryota; kingdom Metazoa; phylum Chordata; class Aves; order Gruiformes; family Heliornithidae; genus Heliornis; species Heliornis fulica. Next base: position 253,730 of record VXBZ01010961.1, on the reverse strand, counting down.
ACATCATTTTTTTTCAGAGCTGCTTCTAAGCTTACATTTGATATGGATGTAGGTGAAACTCAAAAAGCTGAAAGGGTAAGTCTTGGCTTCTCTATTTTCCATTTCTCTTAAAACCTGACCAACATACTATTTTGAGGTATTGTTGATCTAAAGTCACTTGTGGACCCCAGAATTTTCTGTGGAAAAAAAAAATGTTACCTTTCCCTAGGTCTTAATTCTTTTTTTTGCTTGATTCCCCAGAATTCCCAAAGGGTGCTCAAAATGTCTTTAGCATTTGGTCTGTCCATTTTAAATTTTAGCAAAGGCTGGAGGGATTGCCAGTGGTTTTGCTTTCCCAGCATGAACCAAACATGCCTGCCAGATTTCTCAAGAGGGACTGTAAGATTTTCCAATTTCTAAATAGGCCAACGAAGCATAAAAAATATCGAAACATAAAATGAATGTGTTTTATGAAAGGATTCTCTGTTGTCAAGGAAGGAAGGCTGGCAAACACCTGAGGGCACTGGGAATTTTTCTCCTCTGTGACCTGAGTCTCTTGGGAAATGACCTTTACCAGCCTGGAGGTGCAGGAATGCAGTGGTGCCAAACTTCCCTTCCATGTGTTGTGGGCAACTTCATGGAAAATACTGTAAATCTTACAGAATGTCATGAATTGTTAGTAATATTCCTAAGATAGAGGCATGCACTGTGCATTTTATCCTCTGTAACTCTCTGTAACAGTTAACTACTGTCTAACAAGGCAAGAAAAGTCAGAGGTTTCATGCTTACAGGAAGTATATAGTGTCGATGGATTTGCATAGTATTTAGAGGAGTTAGAGTTACATGGCAGTGACGCAGCTCTACAGCACTTGCTAATTCCCTCTTCTCCCCAAATGCTTCCTCCTGGCTCCCACTCTTGTTTGTTTGAACATACCCAGCCTGCTATTCCACTCTCCAAGCGTTGTGCAGTTAGCAGTCAGTGGCAGTTGATCATATTAATGCTGCACCTAATGTTCTGCAGCAGATTTCAGGCTGAGAGTGCATGGAGATGGGAGTTCACTGCCTTGTCTCCAAGCACCAGCCATGGCCATCCAGGTTCTCCAACCAGGAACCACGGACATTTATCCTTGTTGTCTAGTTCCATTTTGCTTCCCATCTCAAAATGTTGCTCTCCATTCTTGCATCTATTCCAGCAACTGCAGTAAACCATGTCTTAATATTCCACTTGATTGCAAAGCAGAGCATGATGCACTCCTAGGAGAGTTTGCATTATGGTGACCTCCACATCAGAGGCACATCATGATCTCCACAGGAGATTTGTATCCAGAGTTCAGGTTTCACGTGGATATTACCCCATCCTTATGTACAAGTGGTAGCTTGTTACTCTGCAGTGCATGATCAGGACAACTGTTGTACCATCCTCTGCTCTGGTTCTGGTAAGGGGGGAAATGTCCCACGAGCCATCTAACAGCATTGCAAACGTGACCCTGGAAAACTCCCTGGAAATGCCCTTTTCTCTTTCCACCTTGAGAGCTGGTTTCAATTGCCCTCCTCTCGTAGCAAATGGGGGTAGAGGTGGTGACATCAAGCCCTTCTTGGCAGCTCCCTTTTCACAAGGAAGCATGCATTCAATTAGAGGATTTTAATTAAAATACTTTTCTGTAGCATCCTGTTTCCAGGCCCTGCTGTAAATTTAACTTGACGTTCTCTCATTTAACAGGTGGGTGAGATTATTCTGAGAGCTGCCAGATGGAAGAAAGCAGAAAGAGGGCTGGCTGCTGAGACAGAAGAATGAAGAGGGGAAGGGAGAGAGCAAAAGCACAGAGTGGGACAAATATCTGCTTCATATCTGTTAATATTGACTATGTAACATGCTATCCCTGCCTGTGGTGGCTCTTCATTGCCATATGTGTGTGACCACTTAGATTTCTTTTGAAGAATAAAAGTGGCAAATCCAGGATCAACACAGTTGCATTTAACTTCCTTTCTTTTGGGATTGGAACAGTTCAGGAATAACCAATGAATGGCAATTGGTGCAAAATTCCAAAGATCCCATCCTACCCCTCAAAAAAGACAGAAAATCCACCCTGTACCCTGGAAGCTGCAGAGCAGAGGAGCAGCTGTGAGGCTGCAGTGGCAGCCATGGGAGTGGGCAGTTTGCTAGCCCACCCCTCTGCTGCTGCAGCTGTGTCAGCACCAGCTTCCAGATGCAACAGGTTAAAGGATATGGGAGAGAAGAGATTGTTTCCAAGAGATTCAAACTCAGCAGTTAGCAGGAGTAAGGATGAGGAATGTGGAAAGCTGCCAGCTGGGAGTCTGTGAAGTAGAGACTGGAGACGAGGAAAGGAAAGGAAAGGAAAGGAAAGGAAAGGAAAGGAAAGGAAAGGAAAGGAGCCAAATGAAGAGAAAGAGGAAGGACAGTCTGGGAAGGTGGAACCTTGGTGAGCAGGAAAGGAAGAACTGCTGGGGGTTGCTGAGCAGAGGGCTGAGAAAGCTACTGAGGCAAAAGGAGAGGAATTAATAGGAACAGGAATGAAGACTCTTGCTCTCTCCCTTTGAAAGCAACAATATCTCAAGTATTTAAAGATCAAACCTCAAGCTAATATGCAAGGGTGTCTGCACTGATCTCTTTCCTCTGTGATGCATAGGACCATAGTACTCTGACTCATCCACCACATGGTTTTTGGTGGCAGAGGTGAGACAACCAGAGCAGCAAAGGGTAGAGGTTGCCTGAGCCAGTACAAATCTGTGGTGCAAGCAAAAACGATGTTATAAATCCTCTTAGGCTGGTTATTAGGAAGAGAATCTATACTGAGAAGGTGGTCAAGCAATGGAACAGGCTCCCCAGTGGTCACAGCACCGAGCTTGACTGAGTTCAAGAAGCATCTGCACTCAGTCCCATGCCCTGACAATGAAGAGTTGGACTTGATGGTCCTTATGGGTCCCTTCCAACTCAGGATATGATTCTATGAAATCCTCAGAAACACTGTGCAGTTCCGTTGCAGCCCATAGAGGTAGTGCAACTTATCTCTCTTTTCCATTGATCACCTAAACTACCTGTTCTCCAAGGAGACTTTTGCAGCAGAAGGCTTAGCAGATAAGGTGCTGCTGGGGAAAATTCCCTACAGGCCTTGTCTTCCTGTATTTTCCATTTGGTAGAGGTTGGTTAAGTCTCCAATGTCAGAGGTCTGAAGCTTTCAAGGGTTACCTCTTTAGATTTGCTGTTCTAAGTCCAGAGACCTGATGAGTCCATCATCTGTGTGATTTGGTTGTAGATCATTAAACCTGAAATTTTCCATGTAAGTGCTGAGAGTCCTCATGGTTTCCCCACAAAAGATGGGAAAGAGCTGTGATCAGTCCAGGATGGACACAGAAACATTTCATGGAGGTGTAAGCCCACCAAAAGGCCTACATCTAGGGTGGAATAGCAATTACATTTGTGATTAGACTTTGCTGTATCACAGGCAAGTACAGCTTAATTTCTGTTTATCAAACTGAAATATTTCAATATAACCTAAACCCAAAACATATGTTTTCAATTCTCCAAATGGGAAAAATCCTATATAAAACAAGCTGCCATTAAAAAATAGAAAAAATAAAGAAAAAAAGGTTAAGTGGAACCAACAAACACAACCTAGACATTTGTACAAAGCAAAGTTTACATTCAGAAAGCCATAGCACAAAATCAAATGCTTTGGCCAGCAAGCCCACTTCTATCAGTCACGTTGTAATCACTCTCTAAAAAGAGAACTTAATTTTTTCCAACAGGATCTGTTCTCCATATTATTGCACCAATGGTCTTTAATTGCATCAGTATCCTTTAATTCTTTACCAGTCATGTCTCCTATGAGTCTTTCTATAATTTTCCCTGGGATTGATGCCAGGCTAATGTGCCTGTGTTTGCTTGAGCAATCTCATTTATCCTCTTAAACACAGGAACAACTTGCTTTTTTTTTTTTTTTCCACTCATCTGGAACTGTCTCAGTGTTCCAGGACATGTGAAATATCGACAGGAATAGCTCAAAGCACTCATCAACAAGTCTCTTTTAAGCTCTTTGGTAAAACACACCTGGCCTGTGGACCTTAAAATGTTTAATTTCAGTAATGATTCACAACTTGCTCAAGTTACTCTTGAAAGTGTTTTCAGGGATTCACAGGGAAGAAGGGCTCACCAGACTGATTTAAGATACACACCTTGCCCAGCTAGTTTTACACTGAGTTCCAAGACTAAAGCCTGACCAAAACCAAGGCAAGGTACAGACAAAGCCTCTGGCAAGCCCTGTGCCCATACCCCAGCAGGAGCAGGGATGTACACAACATAGTCCTGCAGTTGGAGGGTGCTCTGTACTGCAGAGGAAGGTATTTATCCTCTTTAAAACCATACTTGTCACTTTTATTTTAAAAGCTGCTTTATTTTGACTTGTCACACACATATTTTTCATTTATAAGTTGTGATAACTGCCTGCTACTTTATCTTAATGCAATTTTTTTTTTATCTGAGAGTTTGGTATTTAATCACTGCTTTCAGATAACCTTTTAATCACCAGGAGTGTTTTCTCATTCAGCTGTATTTCCATCAATACCCAACAAAACAGCATCCTACATGATGATGTTGTGAGCATTGGTAGGGAATCCTCAAAGGATTTCCCAGGCTTCACTGAGCCTTTCCAAGTTTGCCAGTCAGAAATACTTACAAACATTGGGAAATGGATTTTGGAATTTTAAAGGAAAAGAACAGAAACCTGCATCACAACAACTCATCATTAACTCCTTGTCTAACACAAGAGTTTGTACTGAGCTACCTCATCCGGATGCAGGATAATGCATGTAAAGAAATTACCACCTATTATTTTTAGAAACTCTTAGAAGTTTTGTCACTAGTAACATAAGAAGTCCAGCAAATGCTCCCCAGGTTCTTCTCAGCCAGATGTCTGTCATTCCTCATCCTCAGTGAAATTAGGCCTTTAGCCAACGTGCATTCAAATTTTGTGATTCTGAAACAATGGTGACTCCTTGGTACATTGGGGACACAGTGTCTGGATAAGTGGTAACTGTGAATTTTAACCCCCTTTCCATATGACTTATCACAACCTAGTTGTAAGGACTGCTAGGTTTTTGGCTCTATGATTGTTATCACCCTACCTGGTTTTGTGCAAATGAAGGGATCTTGGAACTTGGACCCCATCAGTGCTACTGCTGAGTCTTCAGTCACCTCAGGTCAACCATAACCATCATGGGCTGACTTCATGCTCACCCATTTTCTTCAGAAACAGAATTCTCTCTGTGGCCAAAGCTCAAGGGGACATGACTGGGATGATTTCCTCTCATACATGTTTTGGATGCATGAATGTGAGTTAAAAATTTTTTTTAGAAGTTCATGTGAACACAGGTTTTATTTCTGATGCTATTTCTGTAACAACATGGCCTACAGGATTAGTTACCCCAAAGGCTGCCAATTTTAAAACATTTTGACTCTGTTTCTCGCCACAGACCACTGTTCAGACCTCTAAATCTCCCATAGCCTTGTTTTTCCTGAGAAAAAAAGGAATAAAGTGATTTAGGAAGAGTTAATGCCCCTGAACAGATGCACCAGCAAGATATGTGACAAAATGTCAAGTGGAATGTGCCTGAGGGCTTGGAATTTGGCCGTGGAGGCAGCAGATGAGTCCCCAGGATGGCATGTCCCCTGGAGGCCTGGGATGCTTTGGTGACAGCTGTGATTTTTATGACCCGACTTCGATGACAGTTTGGGAGGGGTCAGTTCTGCTCTTTTCTGACAGGAATTTGGTTTGTCATCAGATTCTAAAATCCCTCTGATTTATGGCATCAGCCACTGCTGGCGTTCTACTCAGATGCATGTCCTCTGCCCACTCCCTGCAGACTGGGAGGTTAAGGTGCAAACACTAATGTTCAAATTAAACTAATGGACTTGAAAAGGAAAGTGGTAGGTCACAAGGTGATAGGAAACATGAAGATGAGTTAACTCCAAAAATCTCTCATTAGGAGCACTTCATCTGAAAACAGACAGCTCTTCCACTGCCAGCTGAACACCAACTCTCCCACTAACATCCACAATCCATAACCTGACAGACTTAACCACGTTGCAGGGAATTAAAAGTCAAGAGAGACCTACTCCTTGGTTCCATGTCCCCATATATATCTACCAGTGAGGAAGCCATCCCCCAGAAAGGTGATCTGCCTGAAACAAAAGCTTCAAGAGTAGGTGTTGAATGCCTCCAGCCACACAGGGTAAGGGCCATGTCAGCACAGCACTCCTCAGGTTCTCAGCTCCCATTTGGTGTAACCATGGTGTGCATTTCCCTGGTCACTTAGCACTCAGAGTGTGGCACACGCTGACAGTCATTTAGGGCATGGGTTGCTCCTGTTTCTTTCCTGGATTTTCTGACCACTGCAATGTGGTTAGTTTTGGGGAGTTTTCAGCCATTTTCAGTTAGTTTTTCAGCCATGGTAAGGCACAAACAGTTTTCCTGCAAATCAAGAGCCCAAATACCAGCAATGTTGGCACTTAATTAACATCATAAGAGAATCATAGAATCATAGAATGATTAGGGGTAGAAGCGACTCCCAGAGGTCATCCAGTCCAACCCCCCTGCAAGAAGCAGGGACACCCCCAACTAGATCACGTTGCTCAGGGCCTCATCCAACCTGGCCTTGAACATCTCCAGGGATCCAGGGGCATCCACCACCTGCCTGGGCAACCTGTTCCAGTGCTCCACCACTCTCACAGCAAAGAACTTTTTCTAATATCCAATCTAAATCTCCCTCCCTCTATTTTAAAACCATCACTCCTTGTCCTGTCACAACAGGCCCTACTGAACAGCCTCTCCCCATCTTTCTTGTAGGCCCCCTTGAGGTCCTGGCAGACCGCTAGAAGGTCTCCCCGGAGCCTCCTCTTCTCCAGGCTCAACAGCCCCAACTCTCTCAGCCTGTCCTCGTAGGAAAGGTGCTCCAGCCCCTTTAGCATCTTTGTGGCCTCCTCTGGACCCTCTCCAACTGGTCCATATCCTTCTGATGTTGGGGGTTCCAGCACTGGCCCCAGTACTCCAGGTGAGGTCTCCCGAGGGCAGAGTAGAGGGGAGAATCCCCTCCCTCGCCCTGCTGGCCACGCTCCTCTGGATGCAGCCCAGGGTGCGGTTGGCTGCTGGGCTGCAAGAGCACATTGAAGATGTTATAGAATATGTAGTCCCATTTTGATGACCCTTTCAGCTGCCACCACAGCTTAAAACAATGGAAAAACAAGGCTTTTGCTTCCAAACATTACTTTCTCACTCTTTACTTACCTCATAGCTACGGCTCTGTTATTAACCAGAGGTGGTAGCTCTCCTGCTGGGAGTCTGGTTCTGATCTGGCTTCATAGCAGCTGGAAGGTCCCAAGGTATGGGTTGTTCTCAATGGAACTGAACAGCAAAAGCTGAAGGTGACTATTCAGATATTGAAGCCAAAAAAAAACCCCAAAAACCATACCAAACCCAAACCAAAAAACCCCCAAAATCCAAACCTGGTTCTGAAGCAGCCTCCCTGCTATGGCGAGGGACGTTAGACTAATAGCTGTGATCACAATATTATTAAAAGTCCTAAAACTGGTAGAAGAATAATTTCCATGTAAAGGGTTGAAGGTCAGCTCCAACACTCCTCATGGACTTTGTTATAAATGTGGCTGCACAAGCCTGGGACAGAGACTGGAGACTTCAGGGATCACTTTCTGGGGAGATGACAACAAAACATCCACATTCACCAGATACCCAGTGGCCAAGCTGTGTGTGCTCCATGGGATCAAGAGGGGCTGACTGGTGGGAATTCTCATGTTGGCACCTAATGTTCTTCTAGCAAAATACATGTATTTTCTGCCTGGATGCACCACAATTCTTGCCTGCCATACTCTTACCTTGGACCTCAGGTATTTTAATGAAGTAAAAAAAAAAACTTTAAGAAAAAAATACATTCAATCTTTTTTTATCAAGCATGAATTGAAAGAGTCCCAGGCTCATATTTCTTATTGAAAGCTATCTGACCACAGGGCTTTACAGAATAAATACACTCCTTTCCATACCACTGATTAAAAGGATTTTACATCAGCTTTCCCACAAAAATTGCTTGAGATCTTTGGTGAATTTCTGTTTGCCTAAACAGGGGAGAAAATGCAAATATTCCCAAAAGTAAGAAAGAGGAGTGATTAAAATCAATCAAGTATTTTTTCCACCAAAATGAAAAATCTTGGGAGAATCTTGGTAGAGCAACAGCAAGAGGAAGCTCAGCTCAGCTCCTTGCCCACAAAGGATGCACAGAGGGTCCCAGGAGGTCCATTACACCTCCTGGGGACTTGGAAAAACAGCTGGACCAGCCCTTGCTATGGAAACATTCCAGTTCAATTTTTCATAATCCAGCTATGATTTTGGTCTGTTGAAAAACTTCATCTCAGTAAGAAATGTCAGGCAGAGGTCAATCAGGATGCCTCAGTACTTCTGGTGTGGCAAAAAAAAACCCCATGTAACTTTTGTTATCACGTTAAAATATTTTGAAATATCATTTTTTTTGGTGAATGAGTACTAGAGATTACAACTGAATTTTTGTAGTCAGGTTTATTTTCTCCATTTGCCATTAAAGGGCTCTAGTAGTTATCTTGTAGCACTTATCACAATTAGCTCTCTGTGGGAAAGTTATATGGATGGCAATAGAAATCTCTCCCTGAGGGACTGTTCTGTGTCCTTTATGGCTATTTTGGTTTATGTTCCAGTTGTCACCCTAAATTGCAACTGCCTAATCAGATAGAAAATGCTCCCTGAACATCTCAGGATGCTGCATGCACTTTGGGAACAGCACTGAAACAGTGAAAGTCATTGCCACATGAAATAGACCAACACATTTTTGATTAATAGTTCTAAATATTTTCCCCCTATTTCCAAGCAGCTGAGTTCAGTAGGCAGCATCCTCCTGATTCCTTATTTAGAGGGATACCAATGCCAAAATGCAGGTTTTGGGGAAGATGAGTGGCCAAAGAGTTGAAGGGAAAATAACAAACCAACGAACTATAACTGCTAACAAAATCAGAAAGTGTGAAATCCTCGTCTGAGAGCCTGAAAGACTCCCAAACTTCACAGTCATTTGAATAAGCAATCAGAATTTCAGTACCATCTATCTGCCTCTAGACTCTGCATCACTTCATGGATCTTTTTTTCTTTTTTTATTCCTTGAGAAATGTTTTCCAGATTTCTTCTACTTCAGCTTCTTGCCAGTGATACAAATACCACAAGCACAGTCTATCTCAAAAGTGTTCTGGCAAACAACTCAGGTGCTGGCTAAGACTCTAATGCACATTGGCTACATTAGGCTTTTATAATGTGTCAGCTAGCCCCTGATAGCTACCATGTGGTGATAATGATTATTCAGTCCAAGCCTTAAATGAGATGGAGAAAGAGCATGTGCAACGTGGGAATCCAGCTCTGCAACCACACTTTCATTCCTAGACTTGCTGGGGATGAATTTGGAGGAGGCCTGAGCTGTTACCACTGAACAAGGCCTTAATCTTCCCAGACTCGTATCTATAGGTTCATTGCCACTACCTGGTACTACTGTGTATTTATATTTTCTTTTTTTTTTTGTTGTTTTCTTTTTTCCCAGCCTGGTGATGCAGAGTCTAGTACAACTTGCATATCTAAAACAGCCAATGATACCACAGTCTGCTGGAGAAAACTGATTGTGTCAGGTTAAATGGGCCACTGCTGGCTTGATCAGCCTCACCAAAGTCAAGGTTTGAATTCAACTGCCAAGATTTTGGAGTTGCATGTCAGGTATGATTTAATACTGGGAACTCAGAAGTGTCTGACTGGACTTTGGAGAGAGCCTCACCACTGTGTTCTGCATGTCAAATTAACTACCCAGCAGTGAGCTCCCCTGGCTAGATGGTCAACTCTTGGCCAGCTGCCACACCACAAAGCTCCCCCTACAACTGTCTCAAAAATGGAAACTTGTTATTCTTGAGCTGCCCTGTGAATACCTGTTCTGTCAGGGCTGGAGGGAAATATTTAGGGCAGGCAGGCTGAGAAAACAGAGAGGTGTTGCGTGTCAGAATTGATTTAAATGGGCTGCACCTTTCTGCAGGGAAGCTGGAGCTCAGGAGCAGAAGTATGGGAGGTAGCCTGGGTAGGACTCAGGGACAGAAGAAAGTGTGGTAGAGATAAGCCCTAAATGCCTCAGAGCATTGTTTGGAGGAAAGAAGGGGGTGCTGTGAGTTCCCACTTGATGTATGAGGCCTATTCTAATCTTCACAAGCCTTCACAGGTAACAATTGTCTTCTGCTGCTGGTAAAGCAATGGAGATTGCTTCCCAGCTGAACTTCCAGGGGACCTGGTAGGGCTGAGGATGACAGATTGATCTCCAGTGACCTTCACTTGAGTCACCTGTGGAGTTAATGGTACATCACACAGAGCAGGTTGTGATTGTTCTCCAGGTCTTTCTGAAGGTCCTTTGAGACTGCTGAGCACTTATGGGGGCTTCAACTCATAAAAGGTTCCCCTGTGCTTAAAGCTCCTGCATTACCCAAAATAGGAGACCTGCTAGAGCAAACCACATCTTCCTCATTCCAAAGGAAACCTGGCTGGTTAGGGGTTGGTGAATACCAGCTGTCCTCCAGACATGTCATCAGGACACAGAGTATTCCCAGGAGTTAGGAGCTGAAAAGTGTTCAACTGGGATTCCTTGATAAAGATGTGACCATGACTTAGAATCACAGGATCCTGCAAGCCTGAAGGAGGTGTCTAGACCAAGACCCTGCTCAAAGCAAAATCAACAGTGGGAACAAATCAGGTTGCTCAGGGCTTGCTCCAGCTCTCTTGTTTAACCTCTGTGGGTAGTCCATCTGTTTTCTTACCCTCATGGACCGATCCTCACTTGCATGAGGTTTTTCAGAAGGCCACCAGAAGGCCAAGAAGAGGGTCAGCATATTCATGAGGGATGACAGAAAATGCACCACTGTAAGTCAACTCTTTGCTTATAACCTTTTCATGGGCCACAGGCCACACAAACCAGATCACATCAGCTTGTATATCCCAGGTAGTTTACACCAGATCTTTTCAGACTGCTAGCTGCTATCACCCAGACTTTATGAAGCAAGCTCACTCTTGTAAGCACAGGGTAAAACATACCTGCCTATGTACTTTGAAGGCAAGAAACCCTGTTCTTGCAAAGCTGACCTGGGTTACACCACACAGTTCTATGCTTCCTTCTCTCAGGGTGCTAGAAACAGACCATTCAACGAGTCTTCTGGGGAGAAATGTCTTTCCTCATGTAGGTTGATCACCAGCTGATGAACCAGTCCTAGGTTTGTTTTTTCACCAGAAGTTGGGATTCAACACAGCCAGGACAGGTGATCCAAGCTAACCAAAGGGGATATTTCATGCCATATGACATCCTGCTCAGCATAAAGGGGGTGTGGGGAGGGCAGTGCAACTCCAGCACATGTGGCTTGGGAACAACCCAGCTTCATGACAGGTCTCAAGGGTGCAGTCTGAGTTATGCAGGTTCTGGTGAGAAACTGCTTTGTCTATCACCAGTATTATATGTTCTAAGTCCTGTTGTTATGATGACTATGACTATTACCTCAGACATAAGGTGACATTAATTCCTCACATTTTCAAATTAAATGAATTTTCTACTCCAATTTCCAACAGAAAGGCATCTCCAAATGATGATGATACCTAAACAGATTTAGAATCATAGAATCATAGAATGATTAGGGTTGGAAGCGACTCCCAGAGGTCATCCAGTCCAACCCCCCTGCAAGAAGCAGGGACACCCCCAACTAGATCAGGCTGCTCAGGGCCTCATCCAACCTGGTTTTAAAATATCCAATCTAAATCCCCCTCCATTATGGTTTAAAACCATAATGGTTTTAAAATAGAGGGAGGGAGATTTAGATTGGATATTAGGAAAAAGTTCTTTCCTGTGAGAGTGGTGGAGCACTGGAACAGGTTGCCCAGGGAGGTGGTGGATGCCCCTGGATCCCTGGAGACGTTCAAGGCCAGGTTGGATGAGGCCCTGAGCAACCTGATCTAGTTGGGGGTGTCCCTGCTTCTTGCAGGGGGGTTGGACTAGATGACCTCTGGGAGTCCCTTCTAACCCTAATCCTTCTATGATTCTATTAGAACATTTACTTGTGTTTAACTACTGCTTATATGACAAGATTGCTTTCCAGAAAAAACACTTTGTTATTTTCTATAAATATTTGATGAGGTGTTTGGTGCATTGTGTCTGCTTTGCAAAAACAAGAACCCTGATCTCCATGAAGGTCTGGGAACTTCCTCTTATTTCTCTGAGAGAATGAAATGCAAGCATTGGAAGGTGTTTCAAAAATGCCTTGTGACTTTTCACTTGCCCACCTGAGCCATATGCAAGCACAGGGCACCACTTGTTTTGAAATCACAAGCCCAAATGCCATAAAATTCAAACTTGGTAAACCTTTTGCAGATAAGCAGTACAGCCCATTGGTTTGTGAACTTGTTATTGACCTACATTAAGGGTCTGACTCTATCTCTGCCTGCAAAATCAAACACAAATGGAAAAGCTGCCCTCCCCCAGCAACTCTGTCCTTGCAGAAGAGCAGGTGCAGGTCAAGGTCACTTTCAAAATATGTCCCTTCACGTCAGGTTATCAAACAAATATCATCTTCTCTTGCTTCCTAAACCCATATAACAACATGAGTTTCCATCAGAAACTGAATTTCTTTATCTTTGTCAACAAGGGACCTCTCTGTTCAATAAACCTGATGCCCACTTGTGTGAGTACTGTGACACAAAATCCAACACCAAGTTTAAATCTTTACTCTGGGTAGATGAGGAAACAGATTCACAAACAAGAAAAAAGTTGCTCCTGTTTCTTACCACATGGTCTACCTGCCTGTTCCTTTTTGGCCTTCTAGTGCCTATCACCAAGATGAGTGAGGTGGCTGATGTACTGAGTGCTCATCTCTCCCTACTTCATAGCTTTATAGACAGCACCACATACCAAACAGGTCTGATAGAGATCATTTCCATGCTGATGTTCTTTGAGGCACAAGCAAAGTGTCTTTCAGCCTAAACAATATCCTTGCACAACTCATGGCCACCTTTCCTTCCTACCCCTACCTGTCCCTTACCTGGAATTTTACCAGGTTTTACTCTAAACACATGAGCTGAAGAGTCCTTGTCAGCCTACCAGGAGGAACGATGCTCCAAGCAGACAAGTTCAAGAGCTTGTTGAGGGATATGTGATTTTTGCCTGACCTTGGAAAACAGAGGAACTTGCCCAGCTTAGCAGTTTCTCCAGAGGTATAATTCTAAAACACCTTCTGAAATAGCCCCACTACAGCTGCTCTGAGTGCACTTCCCAGCCTCACCATGCATATTCCTCTTGGCATTTACAGTAGCAGAACCTCAAACTGTTTCTCACAACGAATTTTCTCCTCTGTAGCACCCTATAACCCCCCCACCAACATCCCCAGGTACAGGTCTTCTCACCTGGTCAGATTTCTCAATCTCCTTACTCTTTTGCTGTCCTTTCACAGTGTTTTTGGTTTGCTTTGCTTTTTAAATGAGGTCTCCTGCCTTGTAAAAGTCATCTGCATTTTTTTGTGCACTGTGCATTTTCATATATTCATATATATGTCAAACTGTTTTCAGCCTTACTAGCACTCCAGTTTTCTTTATATCCATCAGATAACCCCATCCTCACTTACTCTGCTATATATCTTGTGTGATCAGCTAACTGAGTTAGAAATACTTTTCATGCTTGCTTTCAGATTGTCAGTTACAATGCCCAGGAGTGCTGGACCAGAAGCAGACCTCTGCAGGACTGTGTTAGACACACTTCCCTTTACAGAAGATTTCCTGAGAGCAAATGCAGTTTTCAGGCATTTAGCTGGTTTCTAATTTGTTTAATATGTGCAAGAGTGTTTTGGCACAGACACTACCCCTCCCTCACCAGTCACCCTTTATACTGGGCATGATGTAATGGGCATGGAATTGGCTGGTTTGGGTCACCTGTCCTGGCAGTGTCCACTCCCAGCTTCCTGGGTGCCCCCCACCTTCTTGTTGTGAAGAACTGAGAAGTCCTTGGCTGCTTGGCAAGACTTAGAAACCTTGAGGTGTGACCAGTGCTGCTCTGATCCTGACTCCCAACAGGGCATTGCACAAGCTGCTGGAAAAAAATTAGCTATCCCAGTGACACCAGGACACCCTTTTACATGAAACCCCATTGACTAACACTCATTGAATTCCTCCTCTTTAACTGTTTATTGATTGTGTCCCACTGTTATTTTTCATTATCACCCTAAATGACCTGTAACTTCCCCTGTTCTGCCATTTATCACCTTAAAATGTCAGAAGACCAGCTTCCTAATATATCACTGGAATCATTCCAGTTCTTCAAAACTTGAGAAATTAACCCAGTATCTCAGAAAGTTCAACAGGGCACTTAAAAAACTGCAAGTCAGCAGATCTGCTGACTTCAAGATATTTAAACTTTCATAGTGTTTTACTCAGCTACCACTGGACTGTGCCACATGTACCAACCAGTACAGTACCCTGACACAATAGATCTTTTTTTTGGGCTGCTTTCCAAGTTTTGTTCTCCAGGAACTGCATGGGCTTTTGGCTCTTTTTCAGAGGAAGATATTGGCCTTAGTTTTTGGAGCTCTCCACATTTTTGTGCCTGGTAAGATGGTAATGATCATTTTGACTGACGTTCTTCTCGTGATTGTTCTCTTTCTGTGCAAAATCCCAGCTGCAAGGTCAAACATTCTTCAAGGAAGGTCTACATCCCAAGAGGCACATCTTTAGCAGCACATCAGAGTGTGAGCTATGTTTCAGTTTTTGTTAACCAAAGTTAATATTTTTCCCTTTTTTCTTTTCCAATTTCTGTGTTTTATTTCTATTTTTATTTATAATTTAGATTTTGCTTACGATCTGCTGACAGCATGAGGGCATTTGGGATTAGTATCACAAACACTGAATAAGTTAATATGCATTGGTTTTCTTAAATTTGTTAAAACAAGCCAGTTAATAGAAAATTTACTGGGTTTGTACACATGGAATGTATATCTTCTGCATGTGCTAATGCACGTGTGTGCATCTAGATAAAATATATCTGACATCAGTATATTTTGCTTGCATTATCAACCTGGCCAACTTAATTTTTTCATTGCTGTTCATGTTTTTCTTTCTTCTTTTTTTTTCAATGCTAAGACATTTATAAGCCTAGGAGACCAATTCTGTATGCCAACCAATCTAACAATAATAATAACAGCAGTAATAATAATGATAATGACAACAACAACAACAACCATCACCTTTTAATTTGAATCAACTTCTTTACTATCCTGGTTAGGAAATGCAGGCACAGGTGTGTAATCCTATTGTTAACTCTCTAATCACCAGTTACATCACCAACCAGAACCATATTGTCTGATTCACAGAACACATTGGGTTGGAAGGGTCCTCAAGGATCATCTAGTTCCACCCCCCCTGTCACAGGCAGAGAATACATCAGCATCTATCCAGGCTGGATTTATCTCAAGCAATTCACAGGGATCTTCTTGTTAATTTTGGTTAAGATAGCTTTTGTGACTGGAAGAGTGGAGGACATGTCTTTCCTGCTGTTGCTGCAGTGCCCATGCCAGTGTCTCTGCACCAGAAGGCCCTCCAGNAAGCAATTCACAGGGATCTTCTTGCTAATTTTGGTTAAGATAGTTTTTGTGACTGGAAGAGTGGTCCATGTGAGTCAAGGTCTTTTCCCCAACAAGGTGATGTAGAGAAGACAAGGAAGACATACCCTTTTGAGAAGTCTGAGTCATGTGGTGTAACACAGACTGCACTCAACCGAGTCAATGTGAAATCTGTGAAACCAACACTTCCTTTGTCAAAGGCTGGAGATTGTTAGAAGCTCAAAGTATTCCCAAGAGTTGCCTTTTTCACAGCAAGCATGCCAAGCAGGTGGTGCATCAGATGAATTGAGAGGGTCAAGCAGCAAGCACAGTGCCTGTTTTAACCATGAAGGTGAAGTTCCCTAGCCACTACACTACCCTCTATCATAGAATCATAGAATCACGGAATTTTAAGGCTGGAAATGACCCCTAAGATCATCCAGTCCAACCATTAACCCACCGCCACCAAGTC
>VXBZ01010961.1:207239-232680 GCA_013399135.1 Heliornis fulica | reverse complement strand
TAGGGGGCTGTCAACCAACACCCCCAGGTCCCTTTCCGCCAGGCTGCTCTCCAGCCACTCCTGCCCAAGCCTGTGATGTTGCCTGGGGTTGTTGCGACCAAAGTGCATTAACCTGGACTGTGATGTAAGAGAGTGCACAGCCACATCAGCTTCCAGCAACAGCCAGAAGTCCTGTAGCAGGGGATGTGTCTGGGACACATAGAGGTTGCGTGCAGCAAGGGGTTTACAAGACTCTGTAGACTCAGAGAGGAGACACACCATGTCCAATCTTCCCCATGGCTTTCTGAGCCCACCTGACTGTGATGGCATGCATCTATGCCCTAACAGCTTGTGACTGTGAGCTACTTCTGGATAAAAAATTAGACTGCCCATTTTCCATTCCTGGTTGTAGTCATGCAGTGACAGGGTCTGACTTGCTGCTCTGCCTCAGCTGTCTGCCCAGAGTTATCCAGCCCTGTGACCTTTCCAGCAGTGTCTCTGCTTTTCAGGATATTTGCCTGGCCTCCCTGGGCTGGAGAGACCTTGTCATTCTGTGTCATGACATGCAAGCCCTAATGTTTGGATTTATTCAAGCCTATTTTTGCTCAGAGAGTCCTGTTCTCCTGGTGACCAAAACGCATCAATGGTCTGAATGAGTGCCACCACCTCCCTGCCCTTTACCATGCCATCAACTTTGTCTTCCAAGGAAAGCATTGGCTATGAGTTTGTGCTTCTCACAGTATCCTGAAGTGACACACTTGTCTAGGTTGTATGTCTGGCATTTCCACTCAAAAGTATCACTCTAGAATATGAGCTGAAAACAAACAAGATAACAGCTGACAAAAAAAAAAAAGGCAAAAAAAAAGCTGGAAAATATTGTGCCTGGAAGAGAAACAACAAATGCTTTGAACTGTACAACACAGGGCAAAACCACTCCTGGTGGAGGACACCATCAGCTTTTATGTATGAGGTCAATGAAGTCCAGTGAACCTTCTAGAGAGACACCAGCATCCAGGGAGAGAGAAGTCTGTGCAGTGCAGGTTGCCTTCTCGCAGCGTCCTGAGCCCTTGCTACATGACAGCATCACCATCTGTAGCTGCAATTTTGAGCTACAAATAGCATGAAACATTTTTTCCTTCCCCTGTGCCCACTATGCCATTCATGCCACCAATGTCCTGCTGCAGACCCATCCAGTCCTTATCCCATTTACCCTCCTCCTTCCCTGTCTTTGTGCCAAACTTATTTTGAGCCCATTTATGTGAGCCATTAATCACAGCATGGTTAGTCACTTAAAAATAAAAAGAAATACTGGTCTGTGGACGTGGCAAGCAATTTCCAGCTACTGAACAGCTTCACAAGGGGATTTTTTTCCCCCCTTTGGATGAAAATATTCTGGATACACCAGGGAGGTTTTTTTATCTGTGTGTTTGTTTAAAGAGAACATGTAAATGTGTCAGAGGGGATGAGATGGGAAACAGCCAACTCTTGAGCAGTTGCTAAAAGATGACACTTTGTAAACTATGTTGATAACCCTCTGTGGGAGGAATAGCAAAAACTTAATTAGTACTGAAATATATTAGGAGAAGTCTTATTTTTAGAGTTCTGAAAAGAGCCTGCAGGGGCTTCTTGTCCTTAACCTCTTGTGCAGAAATACAGTGTCTTGAGTCCATGGGAAGGTAAGAGGCTTGATGGGGAATAAGATGATTTGTGACAGTTTTCTGTGACTTAGATCTCTCCAGTCCACAAAAAAGTCTTGCTGACTTTTAGGAAACACAAAAAGCAGGCCTGAAATTTCTGGGATCTAAACTAAAATGAAGAAGTAAATAGCCTTGTCATCTGGGAAAAGACCTCAACTATGAGGTGTCCCAGGTCAGTTTGTTGCTGACTCCTTGAGTAATTGTGGGAAAGTCATTGAATTTTGTTGTACTTGCAAAAATTAAATTACCTATAAAAGGACAGAGGTAGTAGATGAAATAGTTGGTAACAGCATGCTTGGACCATTCCAGAGTGTGAGAGACTTGAGACTTAGTCAAAAGTCTAATTTAGACATCATAGCCCAACTCTTCTTTAAATGCTAACACCTAAGCTCCCCTTGGCTATTCTAGGCCAGGCCAGCCTCACTCTAGAGTAGAAAGAACCCTTCTTCTTTCAGATACAGACTTTTCATTAAAAATAGCTCTAGCTTTGAAAAAAAAAAGTATTTTTCCTTATAAGAAGCTGTTCTATTAAAATATTCTTCCCAATTCCAGATAAAGTTTTGCAGCTTTCACTTCCAAGCAGTCTCATCTGGTAGGTGGGCTTTTTAATGACACTTCAGTTGAAGTGAATGGAAAACATGCCATAAACTCTTTGTTGTCAGTGGCATTTAGATATTAATTATCTGAGGAGGCCACTCCAGTCTTATGTGAGGTCCCTTGGCCTTGTTGCAGATATCAGTAATGAATTAATAATAATGAAACTCAACAGTAAGAGCCAGTTGCTGAGGCCCACATGGGAACACTGTGGTGGATACCTCTTCTGCTGTGTGAAAAGTCAGAGATGGCACAGTTGAACAGGAAAACACAACTGAGCAGATTTTTATATAGCATCATAGAAAGCAGCCTAAAAAAAAAAAAAAGCCAAATTTCCTTTCTCCAGTCATTTAAATAAATCATCTTTGCAAAGAGAAATGGCATGTTGTGACCTCACAGGCATGTTTATTGGAGGTAGGTATAATTTGCAAGAGTGGTCTAAGCTGGGAGTGAAGTAATTGATCTGGAGGGCCACAACAGCTTGCTGATGACTGATTTAGACTGGTAACAACACACAGCATGGTGAAGTGAGGTTAAATAGCAGGGAACCTTATAAAAATGTTCAGCTGGGCAAGAGAAAAGGCTGTGAGGAGGTGTGAAGGATCCAGAGAGCTTGAGGCACACCAGTTCAAGGCTTCTGACCTCTCCTGACATAGAGCTTCTCAGCAGAAGACACCAGTGTGAGGGATGCTTGCAGTCTGGAGGGATAGTAAGGACAGGGTGCTCTCAGGGATGCTCTGGCTCTACCTCCCTGCACAAGGGCATGGGGTGTGGCATCACCAGGGACTGGTGATCTGCCAGATCACCAGGGACTAGGAATCTGCCCTAGGGTTACCCAGGATGAGACTTCTGAGCCACTGGTGTTGGTGTGGTCCAGATGACTGTCAGTAGAAGGGAGAGTTGAGTAAAGGCCCTGGGTGTATCCAGCCAGTGTCAATGCTGTATGGGCAAGGCTGGCAACAGCTTTGCTTGAGAAGGCTACATCCCATCTCCAGCCTACACAGAGCCACGTGGATGGTTGTTCTGGGACAGAATTCCCAACTCTTCAGCAAAACCACTTCAGTAAATTAGACAAAAAGCTGCCCTACACAACACCTCTCCATGAGTGTCCTGTTCCCTAGAGCTTGGCAAGCTCCAAGTACTTCTCATCATGATAAATTTGGAAGATAAATGAAGGGAAATCCAGCCATACTTAGGGAAAGAAAGCCCACAAGGAGCTTTAAAAATAAATGCCAGTGTGCCATACTGTGAGAAGAGACACTGCTCTGAGCCACATCTATCTTGAGCCCCTTTCTGTCTTACAAGATCTGCCCCCAGGCAGCTGGCAGCACTGTGTTTTGATAACTGCCATGCATTGTAAAACACTTACTGTCCAAGGAAGGTTGCTGAAGAACCCATCAGCTCCAGTGAGCCAGGCAGCTTTCTTGTATGATGGGAATGCCTCGTTCAAGCCTATTTCTAAGATGTGGAGAAAGCTAAAGTAAAACTTCACTTTAGGTGCTGAAAGCATCCAGCTTGCTCAGAAATTGTTGCTAGAGCACAAACAGTATTTTATGGCCTTTAAAATAATTCCTCCTGGGGAATTTCAACAGTGGGATTTTTTTTTCTCCCTGTGCTTTCATGCCTTCCTGCTATATACACTGGAGGGAGAAAGAAGTTATTAGTGATCACAGCACAGTGACACAGACATGAGAAAATCTCTCTCCTGCTTGCTTTAGCTGTAGTACTGTGTGAATGTTGCTTCCTAGAGATTCTCAGCCTCTCCCAAGCCCTTTGGCTACCTCTGCTTGGAAAATTAAACTGCTGCTGCATCTGGTACCCCCCTCCTTCTTCACTTTCACTCCCAGCTCCTGCTCAGTGGTGGGATGAACAAGAGGGGATGCAAGTGTTCATCATCACAGCCATATAACTTTTTAAAGAGATATGAGAGTCCCATACTTCAGCCCCACCACTTCTCATCCTGCAAACAAGCCTGCCAAACCAAAGGGAATCTTTGGGAAGGAAAATGAAAGGCTGCAGAGAGCAGGGGCAAAAGTAGCATTTCTGTTTGCCTAGCTGGTCCCTCAGAAGATTGCTGTCAGGGACAATGGACTCTAGGATTTCCTGCTGCACAGTGATGGGAAGAAGGTAGGCTAGAAGGGATGGATTAATTGGAATTTAATTGGAAAGTTCCCAGCACCCAGATTCAAGGCAGTCATGTGCTGTCCAAGAGTGGTAGCAGAAACAAACTGCTGTGGACTTCCTTTGTTAATGGCCAACTGCTAATCATGTTTGGGGACATAGTTGAAGCTTGTGCATAGCAGATAGGGTCTGTTTGCCACTTGGACTTCTGAGAAGCCACTCTGTCACGGCAAGCATAGGCCATGATCAGTGTTAACTGTGCTGTGAAGTGGTTGGAAGCTGAAACATGTCATTTGTGTAGTCACTGGTGTGATTGTTTTAGTTTTTGGGGAAGAGAGTGAAAAAAAAAAGATCCAATAAGCACAAAGGAATCCCTGACAGAAAGACTCAAGCACTTGTACCTCCCAGATGGAAAGTTGTTGAAAGGAGACTGTGGTTTTAAGGAAGCTCATTGGATAAAATATGACAGGATGATAAAAATAGTCTGTATTTTTGTTCCATCTCCAGCAGCACCCATGTTATTCCCAGGGTGGCTGTGACTTAGGTCTCATCCCCCATCTGCCTGCTCGTGGAAGATCACTTCATTGTGACAGCTGCCTCAGTCATAGGTGTGCACAGCGCTCCGCTCATGGCAACACCCAATTCAGCAATATTCCTTTACCTCAGTAAAGGAAAATATATCCACTTATCTGAGTGACATTCTCTGCCTTGCTTTCCACAGCAAATGCCTTTAGAGACCAACCCTATACCCAGTGGCATCAGCTGGGCTACCCTCAAAGGCAGTCAGATCAAATTATTAGGGTAGGATTCAACATGTCTAATTTCAGATGTTTGCAAGGAAGCAGTTTATGACTCAGTGTATTTGTCTGTGCCCTCTTTACAGTCACAAAGAGGAATAAACACTTTTAGAACCTGCTCTGTTTCACTCATTTTAGATGTCTACATGTAGTGAGCATGCTGCAAAGAAGGACTATGCACCTAGATGTCTAACTCACCTAGTGAGGATGCCCACATCTGCTCAACTGCATCCCACCCATTGTAACTAAAGGGAGAGGGGACCCATCACACTGGCTCACAGCAGAATTTATACCATCACAAGCCCTCTGCCAAAACCAGCAATGCTCTTCACACAATGACACAGTACCCTGTATTATCTGGTTCTCAGTTATTCCTTGAAACCTGATAAAATCCCAAACTCTAAGTGCAAGAACTCTTTGGTGCAACATCAACCTTATCACACAAGAGTGCCTTTGGTACATGAAGCTTCCACTCATTGCTCTTAGTTGATGATTCCAGGCCCTTAATTTGCCCACTAACTTTGTAAAAAGCTCTGTGAAATAACAACAGATACAACAAGGGAAAATAAAACCAACCAGGATTTTTTAAGAAACCTGGCTTGAGTTGTTTTACTGACACACAGGCAAATGTTCTGCCAAAGCAAGGCAGAATGGACCTACAATTAATATTTAAAACACCCCAAGTGACTAAACAGTACTTGAACCAGCAAGACTGTGGGTTCAGGCTATTGGCAACTGGTTGCCTAGAAGCCAATTAGATTCAAATATGAAAATAAATTATTGGACTTGCAAGGAGTAAAACTGAATGCATGTGAATCAGATGAGTTTCTTAAAATTAATCCATTTCTTATGGTATGAACCAATATTTGTAACAACAATGTATAATATTTGTAACACAATAAGTAGTTTTGCTGTGAATTTGCCTAGAAGGTTATGTGACAGGAAAACCAACAAAAATATTTCTGTATTGAATTGGACAGGGAGGGACTTTTCCATCTTTCATGACTTAAATTATTTCATTTGCAAATGAAGAAACCACAGAAAACTTAGAATTGACTAAAAATCCATGCCTTCCAACAGTTTTATGGAATGGCACTAGATGCTTAGAAATCTGAGCATCACTTCAGTGTTTAACAACTGTGGATTTTGATGCTGACATGTTATTGTTGGTTCTGTCTGGCTTGTGGCACCAGATAATTGTGGTCCACCCAGATCTAACTAATGGTGCCTTCTCTACATTCTGATTTTTTACTGTTGTAGTTCCTATGTTACTAGTTGTTAAATGTGTGGAATCCTCAATATTTTAACCCCTTTATAGGATCATACAATACCTCAAGTTGGAAGGGACCCATAGGATCATCAAATCCAACTCCCATACAGACCATTTATTTATATACACAGACCATTTATTTATACAGTGGGGTTGATTCTGTACCATCTCTCACTTGGAGGTGATGCAGTGTCTTTGCAGGGAAGAACCTGCAAATGACACAGTTGCCTTGGTCACACTGTCATTGATCTGATCAGGTGGGACGAAGCATAGAAGCATAGAATCATAGAATCATAGAATCATGGAATCATGGAATTTTTAAGGCTGGAAATGACCCCTAAGATCATCCAGTCCAACCATTAACCTACCACCACCAAGTCTACCCTTAGAACATGAAGCATTGCAGGTGACAGGTTACCTGAGTATAAATGTTTTTGAGGGGGTGCAGTGTGACATGATACTGCACAGGTTGGAGCCTGGTAAGCAGGGAAGCAGCACTAGGCTCTACAAATCTCCTCAGTCTTGAGGGATACCTGTGCTCTACTCCTGGTCTACTCTGATTCCCTGAGGCAGAGCTGGCATGGACAACGCTGTTTCCACTGGGTTTGCTGTGGTGGTGCCAAGCACAGGGTTCCAGGGCCATCACACCCTCCTTCAGTGCCAGACATGGGGAATGATGCTGGCCATGAAGTCAGCTCTGGTGTCTAGCTTATGGCCCACAAAATTAAAGGTCTCCCCACGGTGCTGACAGCTGGATCCGTTCTGCATATGACTACCCCCTGGCACCAGACTGCTTCTCTGATTATCCCAATGAGATGACACTGAACAAAACTCAGCTGGAGTTTTTCAGGCTACAAACAGCTTTGTGAAACCAGAGGGCTCTTGCCACACAGCCCTGGGTAACTACCATAATTCATTCCCAAAAGCCAGCTTCAGACAGCACCATCTCTGCTTGATGCACCCTTTCCAAACAGCAGACTGTATTCTTGGGAGCACACTGGGTGTGTATTAAAGAACTCATTGTGAGAGCCCACAGACCTCAATAAATATGTCCCAATCCTCAGCTTGCCTTTTTAAGGGAAGTAATGTGAATTTTATAGATAAAACTAGGAAAAAAAATCGCCTCACATGCCATCTGCTAAAATATGACTAAAAAACCATACCCCGCACTGAGTCTGGAGAAAGGGCACAACACAGCCTGGCTGTTTGGGAGCTCCTGGAGAGGACTTCTGCCCTGGAAACCCTGTGTAATGCTCAGCACTGGACACCATTGCTCCAAATACTCCTCCACGCAGGGACGAGTGGCACAGCCACCAGCGTGGATCCCCGTGGAACTGAAGCTCTTGCCCCATCTTGCATCTGTGTGGGAAGCCAGTGTGGGAGGTCCTGGTGTGCTGCAGTTGAACACACTTGCAGCAAGCTCTACCCAGCATTTGTTTCCTTCACTACCTCTGGTGTTACTCAGCCAGCTCCCTGCCTGGTGGAGACAAGTGTGTGGACATGAGGGAGAGGACTGAAAACCAATTGCAGTAAGGTTTGCTGATGAGAGGAGCACCACAGGAAGAAAAACAAGGGAAAGCATACCAAAGAGGTAGGGGGCCAACAGAGTAGCATGTTTTACTGAAAGAAAAGTAGCCCAGTTTCAGGCCTCAGGTTTTAAGAAATTCTGTAACACCACTGAAAAGGAGGGAGGGAGGCAGGGAGGGAAAAACAGACACGGGAGAACTGAAGGGGTGAAAAGTGAGAGAAAAAATGAATAAATTGTAATAAAAATATAAAGAAAAATATAAAGAAAAAGGCTGTAAGCATGATTACATAACTACATGTAAAGATACTGGTTTGTGCAAAATTTATGCTTAAACAGTTAAGCCTACAAAGACAGGCAACCCACTCCAGAAGGAAGAAATTGGAAGGTTTCCTCGCTGATGGACAGTGTTATACTAATTCTTCTCTTCCTCAACTACTCCAAAACTTGCATTCTGATCATTGCTGCTACTCACTTGTGCCCCTGTGTATTGTAAACCAGGAGTGTGACTTCACCCTACGGCCAAGGGAAGAACTTTGGGCCACCCTGAAATTTTGCCATGTCTAGTGAAGAAGGTTCAAATAGTGACAGAAGCTTTACAGCACAACACAGGCAGAGAAACAAGACACTCCATCTTGGGGAGATGACACATGCCATCTTCTAGGCTTGTTATTAATGTCCTATCAGACACAACCACAGCAGATTAATCTGGCAGGAATGGTAACACGCCGCAAAGAAGGTGCAAACAGTCGTTTTAACTCACCACAGGAACACATGCACTCACATGCTACGCATTTTGGGGATGCTATCAGCCATGAGGGACACCTAGCAGCTAAAGAGGAGCATAAAGCAATTGTAGTGTTGTTGACACATGCCTGACCTAGACATTTCTATATACAAACAACCTACTTCTTGAAAACGAAGCACTGAAGCTCAGACATGTGTTTATTGGGCATACAGCTATTTTCTAACACTCGTTTTGCTGCCAAAACACCAGACTCAGGGTAAGAGAAGGCAGAAAAGTCAAAAATTTTTGAACCAAAGTCCTTGAAAAGCAAAGACTCATGAAACCACTCTGGCTCTGAGTAAACATCTTGTTTGAATGATAATTTTTGCCACGAAAAAACCTACGTATACCATCAATAAAACATTCATGCTTTAAGCAAACAAACAAAAAGCCTCCAAAACCACCCTGAACCCAGTTCTGTGCTGGAATACAATGACTTGGGTAGATATTCCCAAGGACCAGCTTTTGTCATTCACTGTCTGGGTGACATTTTCTCAAAATAAATAAACAAGCAAACGGGCGAGTCTGTGACTTTCTCTCACTCTATGAAAACAAAGTTACGTAAAAGCTGGTTATTTGCAGCATAACCTTTCTGAAGAAACCTCAGCTGATGTCAGGTAATTATTTGTCACCCGAATCTAATACTTTCTGCCTCGTGCCAAGTCATTTCCATGGGATCTGTGGGGTGTGATGTGGCTCAGAAATACCTTCGCCCTCCGTCACCGATGAAAATCACCGGAGCTGGATCCATCTGCCTGTGTTTACCCGGCAACCAGAGTCCCGTTGCTAATGCGAAGGTCGCCCCATGTGAACCCATCAATCAGCAAGCTGGAGTTTTCAGCCCCATACCAATATCAGAAATAAGTTCAAGGGAACAGCTGTTAACCCTTCACTGGTCCTAAATGGCTGGATGCATCTATCCCTCATGGAAGTAATTTTCAAAATCACATCCAAAGTGACCTTCAGTACACAACTTAAACACCCTTCCTATGAGATATCCCATTGAACTGCCCACCCAAACCTAATTTTTCTGCTGAATATATCACAATATAAGTAGTGCAGCTAACTGGAATAACAGCCTGTAACTGGATTTAAGTTTCATACAGTTCCATACATAAAACTCATATGGTTTGTGCTCTAAACTGATTATCAGATAAACTAAGAATACAGTTTAAACATTTCAACACAAGCCACAGTGTTACATTTAATGAAAAGTAGCTTTGGATTTTATATAAGCTTGAAATGATTCCTGTATTTGTTTATTCCTAATTTTATTTTCTGGAGGGAAGGTCTATGTCAAGATTACAAATTGAGTCAGCTGCTCAGCCATATTTTCAGGTAAAATGCTACGTGCCTTCTTGCTTTGTACAGACCCATGCCTTCATGGTCTTTTTTTATTAAATCTAGCCAGACTAATTAATTAAAAAATATTTCTATTTCTAAATTTTCTGCAGACTGGGAATTTGACTTATTTCTTTCTTGTCTGAAATTGTTCAATGGTTGCTTTGTCCAAGCATATCTCAGACCATAAACTCTTCATAACTGACCCTGCATGCCTGATCCAACCCTCTCATGTTCCCAGTGCTGGGTCTGGGAGACTTGTGTGTTGGTTGGAGCCCTCAACAGAAAAGATATTGAAAAATGGACATGATACAATTATTCACAATAACAAGACCTGAAGTCGCTTTTCTTGCAGCTTATGAAAAATAAATTTATCTAAAAACCCCCAAGATCTTCATGTACCACTGAGGTGTACCCACCTCTGGGCAATAGTTCACAGTAACAGCTTAAATTTCCCAAGCAGCTGAGGTCAGAGAGTGAAAAATAGCAACTGAAACTGAGGGAGTTAATTGTGATGGGGGGGGGGCAATCTACCTGCTCTACGTGGACCTTGGCCTGGATGCTGACATATCCTGAAGCATGTAGTTCAAAAGTTGAGATGACCCAAATTATAGCCTGAACTAATAAAAGCTAATCTTTTAAGATGTTCAACCCCTTTGTGTTCCAAATTTCTTTGTGGGAAGGCAGTTAACTATGAAATAATCCATAGCATTTCCCTATGTGTCCTAGATTATTTCACTACTTGTTTTTGATTTATTTGTCTGCCTTTGTTTTTCAATTCAATTTTTCCTTTTAAAAACATGTCTCCTCAAACAAGTTTTATAATTAAAAATGGTGTGATCAATTGAAAGTCACCTTATTTGAAAAAAAAATAAAACAACCTACTTTTTAGGTGATGCAGTTTTGTGAAAACTTCTGAGAAGTTTTTTACTGGATGTTTTTTGCAGTGTCGGCCACTTGTGCTCGAGACCATCATCTTACATTAATTCTTGCCTGTATTGTTCCCCTAAAGCATTACAATGAGGAATGGTTTTGGCTTCTTAGGTGTTTTGTTGCTCACACAAAATCCAGTGACAAGTCCTCAGAATGCCTGTGATGAGATGGTGGTCTCAGCAGCTTTCTGCAGCGGCAGAGATGACAGGGTGAGGTGCTAATACAAGTCGGTGATTAATGGGATATAAGAACTCAGCTAGATTAGATTGGATTAAGCATGCATAGGCTTCATTTAAATTAAAACCACCACACACAAAAAATAATCCTGGGTTTTGTTGCCTTGCCAGGGAGATCAAGCTATTACAAATCAGGCTTTCCAGTGGCAGGGAGTTGTAAGTCAAAGAAATCTTACATAGCTTGACAAATGATCATCTTTACACCTGAACTCTTTCTGTTTCCCACCTGTTTTATACCTGTTGATGCAGCAGAAAAGATAAAGGAACCAGCCACAGGTTGTATTGAGACCTTGGCCTCAGGCATGTTGCATGTCACACTTGTGTAGACAAAGGTGTCATTTAAAATCAACTAAATGTGTATGTGGTGACTCCTGGTCCAGTAATAATGTGGTGTTACCTCAAGGTAGTAAAGAACTGTTGCTTTATTTTTTGTTGAGGAGAAAAGAACAAATATTAATCAGTTGAGAATAATCCACACCTCATCAATAATAGCTCAGTGCAGTACTGTTAAAACTGACCAAAATTCAAGCTGTGCTCACTGTGCCTCATTTTTCAACATATTAAATGGGGCCACAACGTGGCATAGCAGAGTTTGCAGTTTGTAGGAGCCTGTGGTAAGGATTGTAGGAATCTGTATCTAAGTGTTAGCACACACCAGGACATCAAGTGATCCCTGTATTGACCTTTCCAAATTTTTCCTTCTCTGTACAACCAATGAGACAGTCCTCTTATTAGCTAGAGTTTCCTGCTCTCATACTGGCTTGTGTATTGACCTCAACAAAGGTGCCTCCACAAGTACAGTTTAAGCCATCTCTTTCATGAAACAAAATGCAGTAGTAGTTGGGTATCTTATTATTCCTGTGGTCACTTAAATTTAAAATACTATTAGCTTTTATTAAAAAAAAAAGCTGTCTATTTTCATTCTGGTGCCAAATCGTGCTCTTCCCTTTCCCCTTGGTGCTTAAGTACCGAGTAACTAATGGAATTGCTGAGATAAGGAGATGAAAGTGTTGCCTCAGAGGCAGCACATGAGTGATAGAAATGTGCTTTGGCCTCCAGATATTTTTCCCTTCACCTGCTTAAAGATCTTGGCAAGTCACTGCCAAGTCAGACTCCTTCCTATCCAGCACGCTGTAACAAATCCAACCCAACTGGATCCCAGGAAACCTGGGAAATCTCAGAGAAACCTGGCTCAGGTAGAGAGAGGAGCACATCACTCAGCACTATGGCTGTGTGTCTGTACTGTGGCCAGCACAAAGGAGTTGCTGGATGTGGTTCATGGGGTGGCTGCACCCATGTCAGTGCAGAGACCCCACTGGCAGGGCTTTGGGTGAAGGAGGAACCGGCATCAAACCAACAGGCAGTGCCACTTGACTGGACCAAGGTGCTGATGTGCTGCTGACATTTCAGCAAAGGTCTCCCCCAAAGCTTCTTTACCACAGCTAGAAAATAAGCAAGAACATTTTTGAATGCACTGCTGCTGAGCTCCAGCTTGCTGGTGATGTTCACAGGCACAGTCAGAGAAACACAGAACTGTCCACAGTGCATCTTAGGCCTGAGTGCATCCTGGGCCTGAGTGCATCCAAAGAAAACTCCACCTCCTCTGCTACAGCTTCTGAATTTTAACCTGGAGCTCTTCACTGCCCCCAAGCACCCCTTTTCCTGTGATGATCATCATGGGAGCCCCGTGATGGACACCCCAGACCCAGACTGCCTCGGGTCAGCGTGGCGGGACATCAGCACAGCTGTGGGACAGCAAAGGAGCCACCTACCACCATCTCCCTGGTGCCACCATCCCCTTGGCAGTCTGGAGGGGAGAAGGCAGCAAAGGGAAGAGAGAGCAAAAGGAGCATTTAGAAGTGAACTAGTTAAAAAGTTACTCCCTATGTGAACCTGTCAATCTTCTCTTAAGGATTAGGCCCACTGGGGTGAGGAAGCCCAGGCACACGCATGCGTGTGGCACACACACACACACACACACACACACACACACACACTTTCACATAGTATCACTAAGGCCTTGTGGTTAAATATAGCTCTGAAATGTGACAGAGAAAAATTAGAGGGGAGAGGGACAGCTGCGGGATCCTGGGGTGTAGGGTCTGATTTCCAACGCGATCTGCAGCCCACCAAAGATCTTCACTTTGGAAAAATACAATTCAGCCATTTCTAGTCCCTGCCTGCTGCTTTTCCATTGCCTCATGTGTGCCTTGAGCCACTGAGCTCCTAACAGGGTCCCCAGAGCAGCAGCCTGGCCCCTTGCTACGCTAGGGTGGCTGGTGCCAATGAAAATCATACATAAGTAGGGACAGCTCAGACCTCCTCATTGTTTTTCTACCCTGCTTTTCTTTCTATCTTGTTTCAGAAGATAACTCAGGAAGACTAATGCAAGTTTCTTTCTTCCCAGGTCTTCCTGCAACTCTGGAACCTGGAATTAAAATGAGGTTGGCAAGTTTTTACCCTTTTCTGGTCTCACATCCTTTGGCTCTTCTGGCTGCCAGGGCCTCTAGAAATCATCCTGTTGATCCCACAGTTTGAGGATAAGGATAATATGAGGTCTTGCATTGCATCTGCCTCCCTTTGGAGCATGGGAGACTTCAGGGATCTTGCTGTCTATTTTACTTACATGAAACATTCTCATATTGAAAAAAAAATTAAAATGGAGACCCCATAAGGTGGTTGCAACACGAGGTGAAGGATGAGTCCAAAGACTACACAAATCTGGGATCACTGTTTTTAAGGTTAATACTTCTGATCTGCGTTCCAGTGGTTTGAAGGTCATTGTAATAAACACAAACACTAACTACTCTGAGGACTAAAGTACAGTCAAGAATCCCCATTACAGGGTCAACACCATTGCTGGATGCAATCATAACTTTCAATGCATTTTGGAAGGACAAAGAAGTTCCAATGAACTGGAAAATCTTAGTGATGTGCCAATCCTTGAAGACCAAATGTGGTGGGGAATTACAGGCCACATATCTTACCAATAACTTGAGTCCAAAGTCATATACTGACTGATCAGAAGATGAAAAATCCTACACAACTTTAATAACATCTTTAAGTCATGAATGTCTTGAGTATTACCATTGTTTACCAGTATTTTCCAAGGAATATTAATTTAAAACATCCATACCAGCTTAACATGCTGGCATGTGATAAATGCTATTCATCTAGAACAGAGGAATAAAGTGCAATCCTCACACAAACCTGGACTCCAGACTCTGACAGTGCTCATTAAAAGTTAAGTGCAATGCAGAATATCACATCCCCTTTGAAATCTATGAAAAAATAATTTAAAAATGCATAGCTATCATTAACCAAATTCTCATTTCCTTTCTAATAGCCACCCATCCAGAATACATTACACCATCCTAGAGATTTTGTTTTTTTTTTAGGTAACAGAGACAGGCATAAAATCATTTAGACTAGGAAAAAAACCCTTTAAAATCATGGAGAATAACCTTAACTAAATCATGCCCCTAACCACCACATACCTTCAAATACCTCCAGGCATGGCGACTCAACCACTGATGGGGCAAGCAGGGAGATATCTTTAGGACACAGGTGAAGGAGCTGAACACATTATATTAATTTCCTTTCAATAGAACTCAGATGTCATAGAATTAACCTGAGATAACCTGCCACAGTATAAAACAGACAGGTTAGTTGAATTTATCATTGCTAGTGACTTGAGCCATAATGATCTGACTTGGCTGCTACACAAAGAGCCAAGTGGATAGTAAACAGCAGCATAGGTGCAAAGGTATGTCAGATTGCTCAAGGCCTTGTTTTTAAAATCTCACAGGATGGAAATCTTAGAAAAACTTAAGATGACATTTCTCCCTTCACAAAATACTCATTTCTCTCTGGACAGAACACTTTCCCTTTGCTGGACTCCTAAGAGAGTCTCCTGCATCCACATACTGATTTGCAGCCTCTTCTGTACTCTGCTGGCTTTGCAAAACAATCTCCTTACTATTGACCCATGCATGGGGGCATATGGACCACAGGTAATCTAACATCACCACCTACATGGGCTTTACAGGTCCCACTTCATCCACACAATTAGTTTTGATAAATAAATTAGTTTCTTGCAGCTGGTGATAGCAAGGCAAGATGCCTTGCTCCAGTTTTAAGTGCACAGCTAGGTGATGGTGGATGGCTCACGTCACCTACCCATGCAGTTCCAACTACAATGCAGTCACCATGACCACTGGCCAGTTCAGTGGTTTCACCTCTCAAGAATGCTTTGGGATTGCCAGATGGAGGCTCTAGTGAAAGGCAAAACACCACGAGCCTGATTCTCTACTAACTTCATGTCATTCAAGAGAAAAACTGCTGAAGGTGTAAAGACCACCTAAGCAAAGCAGGGACTCTGGTGCTGTAGGGCTGCTATTAGGACAAGTGAGCCACCCATGGTGTGCCTGAGTTCCCAGAAAGCCAAGTTGGTGATGTGTCCCGAGGCAAATTTGGGCTACACACGTCCTTGTTGCTACACTGGGTTGAAATCTTGCTTTGGAGGCCTGGGCAGTGCTGAGAAATGTCCAGGGCGCTGACAGGCCCTGCAGCCATAAAGCTGCTTAAGCACTTGCTGTTTTCTCCATCAGGGCAGACATTGCTCCCTGTTTAACTGTTTACACCACAGCCTAGAGAGAATGTAATCTGAGAAATTACTGAGGATTGTAACACCATAGTTACCCTACACCTCAGCTGCTCTCATGTCTGCTTGCCTCTGTTTCCTTCACCTCAGTCCCTTCATTCTCCTGGCTTACCCACCATCTATTCATTTTCTTCTCATAGTATTTATTTCTCCAATGCCTCCTTTTCACTGTCTTTCTCCAAACCACTTCTCCTCCCCTCCCCCTGCCCTGCATTTTCTGGCAGAGCTTTGGGCTCTGAGTTCAGTTTTACTCTTCCCTGGAGAAATGACTTAATGCCTTGGCTCTAATGAGCAGTGTGCTAACTGTGAGCCCTTGCTGCTTAGTCTGTGTGGAGATGTGCATGCCAGTAATTGGGAGTCCCATTTTTCTTCTGCTTTGCTTTTCTTCTCCCCCTCCCCTTCTTCTCTCCCCAGCCTCATTTAGCCATATGATGCCTGAAGAGAGCAAAGAGCCAGACAATTTGGTGAGGTGTTTTATATTAGATCACTGCTGTTCAGGTGCTCAAGAGAACNATGTGCCAATCCTTGAAGACCAAATGTGGTGGGGAATTACAGGCCACATATCTTACCAATAACTTGAGTCCAAAGTCATATACTGACTGATCAGAAGATGAAAAATCCTACACAACTTTAATAACATCTTTAAGTCATGAATGTCTTGAGTATTACCATTGTTTACCAGTATTTTCCAAGGAATATTAATTTAAAACATCCATACCAGCTTAACATGCTGGCATGTGATAAATGCTATTCATCTAGAACAGAGGAATAAAGTGCAATCCTCACACAAACCTGGACTCCAGACTCTGACAGTGCTCATTAAAAGTTAAGTGCAATGCAGAATATCACATCCCCTTTGAAATCTATGAAAAAATAATTTAAAAATGCATAGCTATCATTAACCAAATTCTCATTTCCTTTCTAATAGCCACCCATCCAGAATACATTACACCATCCTAGAGATTTTGTTTTTTTTAGGTAACAGAGACAGTTAAGCATAAAATCATTTAGACTAAAAAAAAACCCTTTAAAATCATGGAGAATAACCTTACACTATCAAATCCATCACTAAATCATGCCCCTAACCACCACATACCTTCAAATACCTCCAGGCTTGGTGACTCAACCACTGATTGGGCAAGCAGGGAGATATCTTTAGGACACAGGTGAAGGAGCTGAACACATTATATTAATTTCCTTTCAATAGAACTCAGATGTCATAGAATTAACCTGAGATAACCTGCCACAGTATAAAACAGACAGGTTAGTTGAATTTATCATTGCTAGTGACTTGAGCCATAATGATCTGACTTGGCTGCTACACAAAGAGCCAAGAGGATAGTAAACAACAGCATAGGTGCAAAGGTATATCAGATTTCTCAAGGCTTTGTTTTTAAAACCTCACAGGATGGAAGTCTTAGAAAAACTTAAGATGATATTTCTCCCTTCACAAAATACTCATTTATCTCTGGACAGAACACTTTCCCTTTGCTGGACTCCTAAGAGAGTCTCCTGCATCCACGTACTGATCTGCAGCCTCTTCTGTACTCTGCTGGCTTTGCAAAACAATCTCCTTACTATTGACCCATGCATGGGGGCATATGGACCACAGGTAATCTAACATCACCATCTACATGGGCTTTACAGGTCCCACTTCATCCATACAGTTAGTTTTGATAAATTAGTTTCTTGCAGCTGGTGATAGCAAGGCAAGATGCCTTGCTCCAGTTTTAAGTGCACAGCTAGGTGATGGTGGATGGCTCACGTCACCTACCCATGCAGTTCCAACTGCAATGCAGTCACCATGACCATTGGCCAGTTCAGTGGTTTCACCTCTCAAGAATGCTTTGGGATTGCCAGATGGAGGCTCTAGTGAAAGGCAAAACACCACGAGCCTGATTCTCTACTAACTTCATGTCATTCAAGAGAAAAACTGCTGAAGGTGTAAAGACCACCTAAGCAAAGCAGGGACTCTGGTGCTGTAGGGCTGCTATTAGGACAAGTGAGCCACCCATGGTGTGCCTGAGTTCCCAGAAAGCCAAGTTGGTGATGTGTCCTGAGGCAAATTTGGGCTACACACGTCCTTGTTGCTACACTGGGTTGAAACCTTGCTTTGGAGGCCTGGGCAGTGCTGAGAAATGTCCAGGGCGCTGACAGGCCCTGCAGCCATAAAGCTGCTTAAGCACTTGCTGTTTTCTCCATCAGGGCAGACATTGCTCCCTGTTTAACTGTTTACACCACAGCCTAGAGAGAATGTAATCTGAGAAATTACTGAGGATTGTAACACCATAGTTACCCTACACCTCAGCTGCTCTCATGTCTGCTTGCCTCTGTTTCCTTCACCTCAGTCCCTTCATTCTCCTGGCTTATCCATCTATTCATTTTCCTCTCATAGTATTTATTTCTCCAATGCCTCCTTTTCACTCTCTTTCTCCAAACCACTTCTCCTCCCCTCCCCCTGCCCTGCATTTTCTGGCAGAGCTTTGGGCTCTGAGTTCAGTTTTACTCTTCCCTGGAGAAATGACTTAATGCCTTGGCTCTAATGAGCAGTGTGCTAACTGTGAGCCCTTGCTGCTTAGTCTGTGTGGAGATGTGCATGCCAGTAATTGGGAGTCCCATTTTTCTTCTGCTTTGCTTTTATTCTCCCCCTCCCCTTCTTCTCTCCCCAGCCTCATTTAGCCATATGATGCCTGAAGAGAGCAAAGAGCCAGACAATTTGGTGAGGTGTTTTATATTAGATCACTGCTGTTCAGGTGCTCAAGAGAACAAGTTCAACAGCTCAGGGAGCGTGGAGTGCAACAGGAATGAGCCTCCTGAGCATACAGAGGGTTTTCCCTGTGGGGATATTTTCTCATTTATTCTGCAAGCAGATTAAGCTGCCTGCAGGTCACATACATTCTGCAGGGTGGACATGGCTCTGCGTTGCCATCTGCAGAGCCATGTGTCAGCTGAGCCCTGCTTTCCCAGAGCTTTGGTTGGCTGAAACCAGTCTGCTCACCAACAACTTTCCAATGTTCCCAGCTCTGACCAATTCCCTTCTACCTCATAAACACAGGAGTTCTCTAAGTTTTAAAGGCCCTCGGGTACCCTAACTCGATCTGTTCCGTTCAACCATTTCCTGTAAACAGACATTTATGGTAATTTTAGAGGCCACCAGGGCCCCTTCTCTATTCAAAGTGAACCTTTGCTCCCAAAAGTCTAGACTTTGACCTCCTCTCTCCCCAGCTTTCATGCTCAAACTCTGCCATGCTTCCTCCTCTAGTGTTTGCTTTTGAAGTGCTTGGCCCAATCCCTCTGGTTCCTTCTTGCAGTCTTCCCATCTGCTGATCTCCCTACTTGTGAGAAGTGAGAAGACACTAGCAGAGTAGCAATCAGCAGGACTTCCTTCTACAAAGTAGTCAGAAGTCACCTCACCAGCAAGAGCCCAAGTTTCAGCATACTGCAGCTTCCCATAAAACAGAGGCTGATACTACAGAGGGGATTTTGGCTGCAGCTGGCAGAAGGTGACAGGCTTTTGAAGTCATTTTAGTGTGTAAAAAAGCTCAAAACCAAAGTGTCAGGATAAAAGAGACACTGTTGGTTCTAAAGTTGTAGTTCACATGTCACCAAACCACAGAATTAGCCACATCCCAGAGGTATCTGATGCCTCTTTCCAGAGTCACCCAGTGGCTGCTGTCCTGTAAGAAAGGGCATCCTCCTGCCTACTTTCTTAGGATCCAACAGGGCCTTGGTGAAACTGCATGTGTGACACCCAGTTACTGTGGCAGTGCCAGAGCCAGCAGCTATTCAAAAAAATCCATCTAGTGTTTGTTCATCACTGTGTGCCATGCTATGGTTGCATCCAAGTCCTGGAGGGGTAGTGTGTTCTGGGAGCCATATGCAAGGTCCTTATCCTGAGTGCATTCCCAACAACTGTACATGACAGGAACCATCATTTCTTTAGGGTACATTCTGAATGTACCCTAAATACTCATGCACAGATATTTCTCAACTGTCTTGAAAATGCAATTTTCCCTTGTGCTATCCAATTCCACATCCCCCCTTCCAAACCATAAGTTGACAACAAGAGTTGCCCATCATCAATAGATCACATAATTAAAACCACAATTAACCTCTTAGCTAAACTGATTAACAGTGGTCAGTTAGGTCTACTAAGACACTTGCAGTCACACTTGGCTCTGCAGGACTAACCAGGATGTCAGTGACACTGATCTCAAGAGACAGTCAACTCACTCTCTTGATCTACTGATTCCACATCTGAGGACTGCTGCTGCTGCTGCTCTTTATGCTTCTCTTCATGGAAAATGGGTAGGGTGACTATCCCACAGATTGAGCTCATGACAAGTGATGACCTCATATCATCATGGATTAATGCAGAATTTTCAAGAAGTGGAGGCTCTTTCCAACATCCATCCAACTTCCTATCCTTTCCTTTTTCCTTTCCAAATAAAATTATGCTTACATTTCCCCATGGGACAATTATTCTTCTGCCAAGGGAGATGTCTCCATTCTCTTTTATACTTTTAATTAATAGTTTGGGTTTGGTTTTTTGGGTTTTGTTTTTTTTTTTTTTTTCCCTGTAGTACATAGGACATTAGGAATCTCACACCTTAAACCAAAATTTGATCTTGTAATGAGACCTTACCCTCAAACTGATGCGGGGCTGTCCTAGCCATTTTCAACCAGTAGTTTGAAAAGTATCCCTAGCTGTAGCTCCAGCATTCTGAGCCCATGTTTGATGTGAGAGCTACCAGGCTTTTGATTTTACTTTGGTTTATTTTAAACCAGATAACATGTATGCTATCTAGTTCTGAACTTTGCTCCACTGTTCTTTGGTTTAATGTTCTAAAACATCTCTGAAACTACTGAATCTTTCATGGATTTGCCTTTAATCTTCAGACAGTATTCTTGTACCTAAAAAAGAAATGTGTGTATTGTACAGCATGAGAGGTTACCAGGTCTCTTTTGGCAGTGTTAGGAGAGTTTTATGGTCAGTTCAGCTAACACTGGCCTCCCATAAATAAAGAAGTGAAATTTTACACTGGTGGACCGGGGCCAAAGCTGCCTTCTCTATTTGAACATGCTGACACTCTGTTTTTGTTGGGGTGTGTGACATATAAGCCACTGGTCTCCAACTCTGACCACACCAGTATAGGAAAGCCACACTGATACCCTCCTCAGACACATCTGTGGACAACTTGCTCTTGCATTTACTGTT
Organism: Heliornis fulica; assembly: GCA_013399135.1. Classification (NCBI taxonomy): domain Eukaryota; kingdom Metazoa; phylum Chordata; class Aves; order Gruiformes; family Heliornithidae; genus Heliornis; species Heliornis fulica. The sequence continues at coordinate 211,519 of VXBZ01010961.1, read as the reverse complement.
ACAGCCTCCTGGGACTCCAGCCTCTTTCATTAACTCCCTCAGCTTTGCCAGCTGTTGAAAGTTTGCACTCTTCTGGACACCTCTCTCTGGCCACTTCCTACATTCCTTTCTGAGCTCTGTGAGCACATAACCCCTGACTAAAGTTCCTCTCTCTGAGCCTTCTCCCATTGCAGGGGTTTGCTGATCTGTCACAGTCTGGATGCTTGTGATCTATAGTTGCTACTTCAAGAAAATGAGCTGCTTGCAAACTTTCTGAGGTGCTACACTGGTCCAAGGATTCTCTTAATGATTTCCTTGTCTCTTGAGGCAGCAATACTGGGGTTTTTTTCTGACCACCCTGAGATCTGTCATCACATCTTACTGCTTTAATGTCTCTCCTCACTATTTTTTATGCTACAAATAATTTATATTTGTAATTTTTTCCAGCTTTATTCCAGCAATGTGAGCTCTTTATTAAGGTGCCTGAGAACCTGGTCATACTTTTCTGCTGTTTCTCCCCAGGTCCAATTGATATGTAGGACCTATTACTCTCCCTACCACCCAAAATTCACTGCACTCTTAGTGGGGTTTTGTTTTTACCAAACACAGCTCAAATCACAGAAACTGTGTCTCCCAAAGATTGTGCTGAACCTGCAGAAACATGTGCTTTTTATTTTGAGGGTCTCCTGCCAGAATCCTGCTGAGGGCATCTAGCATAGAAAATATTTGGCATCCTCTACATCCCCCAATATTTTTCTCCTTTCAGGTAATGGAAAACTTGACCTTTTTATTTTTTTTTTTTCCTATTTCTTATGAGGATCCAAAATTAATCAGATGTTCTTTCAGCCTCACTTCTGCCACCCCCAATATGCTTCTTTGCAGGACTAGCCTATCCAAGAACCTCTCTAAGCCTACTTTAAGGCAAAGGGAGTTCTTCCATTGCAACAAATAATATAACAGTCATGTACTTTCAGACCTGTTCCTTGATGTGCTGGCAGCTTCCCTATCATCTGAAGATGTTCTCAAACTCTTCCTCAGTATCTGGTTCTCTTCCTCCTTCAATAAAAAGGCATCTTTCTGGAAGACTAAAGGGTTAGACCAACCATCTTGAATCCAGTCAGAACTGTTCTCCCTCTTTGGGGTTTGGTTTTTTTTTGTGTATTTGAGACTTCAAAATTTGTGACATAAAAACCTATCTCAGTGGAGGTAATATCACTACATTTTTACCATCACCCATGTGTACAGAGTCTCTTACAGTTAGTGTCCAGCACAAAACTTCAAGTCACATTTATTGGTTGGCAAGTCCATTCATCCTGAGTTAACCAGAACAGCCATCAATCCTCTGAAAAAGCCATCTAGGTAGTGCTACCATTATCTTCTCCCATACTCCTGTTGGAGTATGCAGTGCACAACAAAGTGATAGAAGCTACTGATTTTGCATTTTTTTTTTCCTTTTACATCAAAAGCCTGTCACAGTGTTCACTCTGATATGTGTTTTTTGCTTGGCTTTGGATGAACGCTGCACATCTTCTCGCTTCTGTTCATTTTTTTCCCTAATGTGGTTGAAATTTGTCATGTTGCACATCCTTCCTCTCTTCATTCCCTCTTGCATCACACCATCCTCTGGCACCACATTTTGCACATACATCCACAGCCTGAACAACCAAACAGTGCACAGTCCTCAACCTGTACCCTACCATCCTACCTAAATATGTTCCACAAAGCATTGTATGGCAACAAAAGTAGACAACAAGGCCCTCTTTTTATCCACTAAAACCTTTGGTTTGTATTAAATTTCTTGCTAAATACTTCTGTGGCTTTTTTTTTTCCATTCTGAAAACTGATTTTCTTGCTCACTTTTGGTAGCCTATGCTTGCTTGCTTATGAAGGGTATTTCCAGTCTGAATGGTTGACTGAAGCTTTTATAACTAGGAAGGATAGCAAAGCAATTTCAAGGAAGAGATGTAAATGCTTCTAGAAAACACTTTGGAACTAATTTCATGAAATGGTGATCTTCCTTGTACTTGATAACTTATCTCTGGGGAGCTCCAGACTGAGCTATGCATAGCTCTTTGTTCCATGTTCATTGGACTTCCCTATTTCCTGACCTTTTTTTTGTAACTGAAATCCATTACAGTCTTAATTATATTAGCCACTGTTAAGCATATCAAACCATGTAACTTGGTTTTTTTCTTCTTAATAATTTGGAAAATTTAATTTAGCTTTTAACGTGAAAATATCAGCTACAGGATTACTAAGGGTGATTCACAAATTTAGACACAAGCTGCCACACAGCTCTTGCTCATTTGGTCCAGCCTTGAAAAATAATGAGAAACTTACTTCTTTTAAGTAAGATTATTATAATAGTAGATTATTTTCAATCTGCTTAACTTTATTGCATATAATTGCTGACCTCAACCATATTGTACTGGATCTGCTTCATGACTACATCAGGACTTTAAAAATTCGTTTTAAAGATGGCATAAGACCAAGAAAAAAATATCACCCAAAAGCCAGGCATAATAGATTTTTTAAGCTGAATTTAATGATTTTTAACACTGTGACCATTTACTTGAGTGTCTGGAAAGCTTGTGTACAAATACATGTGAATTAGCAAAGCCCCTAGTAATAACCTAAATTGAACTGAGTTCCTGTTAGAAGATTTTCTAATAGTATTTGTCACTTCTGTGTTTATTTCTAATTGATTTTCAGTGACCACCAGAAAACTGTCAATGTAAAGGCTTCTGAGCTCATGTACTGTTCTCAGCCATTATTCCTCCTGCAATGCCACAGACTTTCATGCTCTTTTGCAGGGGAATGCTTGTGTCTGAGCAGATCTCAGGAAAACTTTATNTGTGTATATATATATATATATATTATTTTTTTTTTCAAATTATGACTCCCAAATTCCCTGGTATTCCTGGAACACCTGAAGAGGACTATAGTCTCAAAGTTGGTACAGATTTACAGTGGCTACCACCAGCACCATGACAGAACTATAGAATGGTTTCTACAACAATGCTCTTCTATCACATGTATAAGTTCCTAAAATTTTCATTCAGTGGACCAAACCATAGCTATGTTTGTGGGTTTTCATGCTGGATGTTTTGTATTCTTGTATCTCTTTTTGGATAATAGAGGAAAGAGAAGCATGTCTTCCCTAGTGTGCTGGAGAGATTAATGTGGAAACTAAACTTAAATCTGTAAGCAGCATAGCAATGGGTCCACTAATGGGAAAGATGAGATTTTGCTAACTTTTGGGGCATCTAGAAGATTTATTTTTTCTGTTGGAAGACTTGTGGTTAAATACATAGTATTAGTAATACATTTCAAGATAGAAATATTAAGTCCTAGGTCTGTGCTCCTCTCTCCAGCTGCATGTGAACATGAGCTACATTTGAACTCCAGTGCCACAGCAGAGGCACAAAAGTACTTCCCTGAGGACAGGGTGCATCAAGCTNTTGTGACTCTGTAATATTACTACAATTACACTTCTAAATCCATATAATAAATCTGAGAACCAACCTTCATGTGAGAAGGAAAGCACAACATTCCCATGAGAACTGAACCTTCATGTGACAGTGTAGCAGAGAGACATTGCTAGCCAGTCAGGATGGGAAGTCACCTGCTGTGCCTGTCTCCCTTCTCATCCTGCTGCTTGGGGGTGTTGGGAAGATCCCAGGGTTGGTAAGACTCTCTTAAAACTCTTATTATATCCCTTAAAACCTTTATATCCCTTAAGACTTTCCACAGGGATACAGAAAAGCACATACCATAGAGAAATGGACCAGCCCTACCTATGGCAAATTTTGGGCCTTTGCTTCAAAGCTGAGATTTTCATAATGAAATATCTCTCCCTCTAATCTCTTGTTTGGAAACTGTTGTTCCAATTTAGCTGAAACACCAATAGAATTTAAAGGAAACACTAATGAAACACAATTGAATAGAATTACCCAAGTTTTTTTCCTAATATACCGATTTTTTGAGCCTGGGGATGTAGAAAGGCTGGAGAGCTGGGCTGGGAGAAATTTAATGACATTTACTAAGGGCAAGTGTAGGGTCTGGCATCTGGGGAGGAACAACCCCAGGGACCAGTATAGGTTGGGGACTGGCCTGTTGGAGAGCAGTGCAGGGGAGAGGGACCTGGGGGTCCTGGGGGACAGCAGGGTGACCATGAGCCAGCAGTGTGCCCTCATGGCCAAGAAGGCCCATGGCATCCTGGGGTGTATTAGAAGGGGGGTGGCCAGTAGGTCAAGAGAGGTCCTCCTCCCCCTCTACTCTGCCCTGGGGAGACCTCACCT
>VXBZ01010961.1:193086-207151 GCA_013399135.1 Heliornis fulica | reverse complement strand
GACAGATCACTGGGACAGGCTGCCCAGAGAGGTTGTGGAGTCTCCTTCTCTGGAGACATTCCAGACCAATCTGGACACGTTCCTGTGTGATCTACTCTAGATGATCCTGCTCGGGCAGGGGGGTTGGACTGAGTGATCTTTCGAGGTCTCTTCCAGCTCCTGATATTCTGTGATTCTGTGATCTTGTCTCCTTTCTTAACCTCTAAGACACATTTAGATTGACAGCTCTGCATCTTGAGTGTGGTTGTTGCTGTGAATTCTACATCAGATTTGCACATCTAGAAGAAAGTTATATCTGCCCAGCATAGGAATTTGACACTGTAGTAGGGTGTCCTCCACCCCACCTACATCCATCAAATCTCCAGTTCTCTTTTTGAGACTCCATACAAATCTTGTGTGGAGTACCTGTAGTACTGCTGCAGTAAGTGCTATACCTGCAGTTACAGGCCAGCTAAAGCACAGTCCCTTCATGTGGCTGCAAAGGCTCATGTGGTGACTCATACATCCAGAAGTCCCTCACTAATCTGTGTTGGCTCTAGGGGAAGTGGAGATGGCATCAGAGAAGACTAATGCATTATGCAAAGAGAGGAAAGAGGAGGCCAGCTGTTCTTCACTAGCAAGTGGAGAAAAGTATCTGACCACAGAATGGTTTCCTCAAGCAGGGCTAGAAGTCCAGTGAACTGTTCCCACAAGAGTAACTCCATCAGGAACTGAAAAGGGGACTTGTAGGAGTTTGCTGATGATGCCCTGGTGAGCAGAGGAAGGTAACCACCAGGGATGAGCAGTCACAAGGTTCTGACACTCTGTCTTAGCTACTTGAGACTTCAACAGAATAGAAAGGCTACCAAAAAAAAGCTCAAGATAATGGAATCTGAGATGTCTGTGCAAGCTGAAAGTGTCCTGGGATGTTACCTCACACAGCTGACTGGTGTGGTTCTTGGGGCTGAGGGGCTAGGACTGTTGAGGGTCCCCTTGTAGAGGAATGCTGGAAAGAACACATGCTCACTATTTCTTTCTTCCACCATTTCTGGCTCTTCCTAGGCTATAAAATCACATTTTTAAGGGAAGAAAGAAATCATGAGGTACCAAAGAATGGATACAAACTGGCTCTCAGTCACAAACAGGTCAGCACAAGCCAACTGTCACGGCTACTGTGCAGCTCCATGTAGCTCTAATTAGCCACTTGTCTTTTCCAATTCGTCCCAGTGGTCTAACTGGTCCCTCTGCAAAATGTGTTTCAGAGAATAGGTGGTTATTTACCAAATTCCAATCCAAGCTCAGTAATTAACGAGCCTCAACCTGTGGTGAATTCAGTGGGCGTGAAGGCCTCGGCCTTCCCTCCCCACCCGTGCCCGTTGGATGTCCAGGGGTTGTTTATCCTACTTGTGCCTTTTCCCTCTGAAGCTGAAACTCCTCTCAAATGTGTCAGGAGTATGGGAAAACACAAAAGGAATTTCTCTGGCGTGCAAAAAGTGCTAAGCTTAACACAATGGTATCTAATAACAGCAATGCCAGTGTGGCTGGCAGCTGGCCAGGGTCCATACTGACTTCAGTGCTAAACGCAGCAACACATGCTGAGAGCTCTTTTTTTTTGGCTAAATCTGAAGACTTTTGCCTCACACCCAGCCCACATTGGCATGAATGAGTGGGGAGACACTGTGAGGTCTGGACATAATGGGATCTCCGTCTGCAAGTCTCTCTTTCTCCAGAGTGAACCCCCTCCCCCTCCACCAGTCTTCTTCTCTGCAGATTTAATTTTCTGTAAAGTTCACACTTTCCATCTCAACAGCCAGGATATATAAATATGAGCTCAGCTTCCACCCTTGAGCAAACTAGAAAGGAGATCTCCTATTATTGTTGTTATTGCAGAGGAAAGCTTCTCAGCTTGCAGGGAGGTGTCGGACCAGGGGGCACAGGCATTACCTCCTGTGTACCACCTCTGACAAACACCATCTCTGAGCTGGACAGCCTGCTTGAGCACAGCAAACAGAAGCGAGTGAGGGAAGCAGTCAGAAGATGAGGGTGATCCACTACACTTTCAGAAAAACTAAGGCTTTCTTCTCATCAGACTGACACCACTCTCCTGTCTGAAAGTCAGAGACATTACCCTGCAGTGCCCTTGACACTCTACCAGTTAAAGCACTTACTGCTCCTGGAGGATGGAGCAGGAGTCTTCCTCTCCATCCTCTGGATGTTTTTCAGTCAATGAAATTGACTGAGTTCACTCTACATTCAGTGCAGTTGTGGTGGAAAAATACCACCGGTGTTTGGAAAGGAGCTAAATGCTTCTTCACTTCTGCCAGGCCCACTGGAGAAAAGATGGGCTGGATCTGCAAAACATGTGGTCCAGTCCCTTTAGATGCTCTGGCAAACAAGAGGTGTCCCTCCACACACAAAGGGACATTTTTGTTGCTTGCTCAGTGGAGACTGCTCCATTAGTAGACAAAATAGACCCCAAGACTGCTGGGGGTGGTTAGCAAGTGACTGGTGTGAGCCAGCAAGGCTTCAAGGAGCTGCAGCTTTAGATCCCAGCAGAACCCATTAAGCAGTTTATCCTTGGACAGATCAAGTGCCTTTTGCCTGGTGCTTCAAGGAGCTGCAGCTTTGGATCCCAGCAGAACCCATTAAGCAGTTTATCCTTGGACAGATCAAGTGCCTCTTGCCTGGTTACCATGCTCAGATCTTTTCGATGAGACCTCAGAGACTGAGCTCATTGCTGGGCTTAGTGGAAAGTCAAGAACTCACAATACTAGTGGTAAGAGCAGAAGTTTTCCTTAGTGACTCTGGTTAAGTTTTTTTCCAGACTCCCTTCTGTGCAGTTGGGTTCTCTCCTGCACAGAAGGGTTTTTTATTTTTTTTTTTATGGCAGCTCAGCCTATAGAATAGTTTCATGTGTGTGCTGTGATCTCTGTCTGCAACAGTCCTCTGAGAGGAACTCGTTCCAGGAATATACAATGTTATTTAGAGTCAGATCAAACAGAGAAGGTGTTGTTTTAAGATTCAGAAAGCTCAACAGAGAAAAGGTTTTCTGAGAACTAAATTTCCTTTGCTTTCAGATCAAAGGAGCGGAGTAGGAGGATGTTTTCCTGCTGAAAAATATACTTTTGTCTAAGCTCTGCCTAGAAACAATCTTCATCTGTAGATATGTTTTTAATGGGCAACTTCCCAGATTAATTCAGTGAGGTCATTTTTACTATATTTTAATTCATTTTCTGTTTTTACACAATTTTAAGGTATTAGATAATTAGGCTGTCACTCCTTCCTTTTTCTTCACTAATTTTCTCCCCTCCCTCTGCATCCTTTCTCCATCAGAAAGAAATTTTAACAATTGGGAGGCCTGAGAAAGTGGAAGACAAGCATTTGGACATATTTACTTCTCCTTTTGGAAGTATAAAAAAGCAAGAAAAGATGGATTTTTTTTTTTTTTTGCTTTTGCCTTTGACTAAAACAAAACCATAAAAAAGATTTCTTTGATGTTTTCTTGCATTTTTCATGTACATGTATTTCTCATTTCCCCACATTTATTCTCTCTTTTACAGAAGGCAAGGGGAGAGAAAATAATTCAGGAGCAAAAAGTAAAGTGTGTCCCTCTTTAGGAATCAAATACAAACTTCAACATGAAGAGAAAAAGTAACTAATTTTCTTTTGATTAGAATTTCTATCCAGAAGAAGTTGCATGAGAACTCTGGATATTTTTTTTAAAGAGCTTTTCACTATATAAAGTGGGTTTTGAGCTAATGTTTCAAAGACATACAGCTGGCAACAGGCAGTCTCCAGGACACATTTCACCCATACATCTACAGTAGGAACATATTTTATCAGAGCAATTACCAGGCATATAAATCTAACACAGGGCCTATTATAAGTCACAGGATATACATTCATTTATGCCAATCAATAATAAGTAACTGCTTAAAGCACAAAAGAAATTTACCTCAAATAGGGGAGACAGTGTGGGGGAGGAGTGATTTTATGCAAGGACAGATGACAGATTTGCCATCATTGAATTTTCTGAGTGCAGCTACTCACATTTAAGGGACTTTAATAAAGGCTGAGGCATTCTGGATAGGAAGGAGATGAAATATTATCAGTCGGCCTTAATAAGGTTGCTCCGAAGAACAGATGGTTTTGCACAACTGGACTTGCAGCAGAGCTCAGCAAAGGCTGAAAAAAAAAAATAATTTTGGCTAGAATTTGTGTAACTTTCCAAATTAATTCACTGTGGCCATGCCTCTACTGCTTCTTCATTCATTTCCCATGAACATCAGAGCGATCGAGTTTTACCCACACACATTCCTGCAGAAGGCACATTTTCAGCTTGCTTCCTCACATACTCAGCAATGATGTATTTAAAAGTTGCCCCCAGAGTTTACAGTCTGATATGAAACTTATGAAAAGCAGAGAAAGACTTCTAAAGCCCCTTACTAGAGCTGTGGTGTTGCAGCTTTTCAGCTTATAGGAGCTTATGTTACCTCTTGAAATAAGGATCCACAGCAATTTTTACACTGTGTGACTGTGATCACAGAAAATTAAAAGAAACCCTGCACTCATCTACTGGATTTCACATGAAGCAATGCTTGCTAGGGAATGATGTTTTTAGGTATGGTCTGGCTCACCCAGAAGGGTTTTTCAGGGTGGGAGTGGGGGGGGGGGGGTTGAGTTTTTTTTAACATTGTACAGCAAAATAATCTGAATTCTCTGCTATCTTTTGCCTGTTCAAGCTCCCCTATTGATGGGGGCGTGCTAATTAGCACAGCACATGAAGAAATCTATTATAAACCTTGAATGCAAGCATAGCTAATTAACAATATTTCAGCAGCAAAGTATCCCATAAAAACAGAATGCCCTAAAAAGAAAAGGGAAAAAAGGACAGAATGATTTTGAATGAGTTGTGCTTGCAAGGAGACTGGCTGCAGTTGGTGAAAGCATGGCCAAGAGATGGAGTGAGAAGCAGGGATGCCAATGACATCTCTCCTTTGTAACTTTGTAGGATGGAATCCTTCTGTTTGGAGAAGAACTTTCTGAACAGTGTGCCTTTACATGACCTGACTTGGTCAGTCCTCAATAATTTTTATATATTTCAAGGGCAAGAAGGTTTGCCTGGTGTTTCAGAGCCAGTAGTTTCAGCAGTTCTGCTGCTTTGGCTGGGGAAGGAATGGAGGAGAGTGGATGCTGACGTTTCTGTCATGAGACTTTCACCTGTACCATAAACCATATGTTAAGGATGAGGTACCTGTGAGTAACAGAGTAGAAGCAAATACTTCTAGACTCCGAGGAAAAGGACTGACAAAACGCCTGCTGGGATTTCCTCACCCTGTGCAGGGTGAGAAACAGAGAATGAAACCTTCATCCCTCTGAGAAGCCACTGTCACACACCCCAGAATGAGCCACCAGTGTCATTCCAAGGGTTGATGCAGACCTTCTGATGTGATGAAAGCTACGTGCTGAAGGAAGGATCACTGAATTAGCTGGCTGAAATGCAGAGCCTGACCCCAAGGGTGCTTTGCAAACAGCACTGGGGACCTGCCAGTGACAGTTTAAACTGCTGAGTGCTGTCCTGCACCGAACTTCACTTGCTCTTGCCTACTTCTTCTCTTAATTTCTGTTTATGGGGGTGGGGGTTAGGGAAATATCTCCCACCATCACCTGGAGAAGAAAGGACAGCGAGTTTTTCGTTCCACCCACTCTTTGGAGACACGTTGCCAAGCCTCTGCAATGTCCTAACATGCCAGAGCTGTTTTACATTAATAACTATATGAGCATGGTGCAATCCCACCCACCATGCCTGAGCTGGACTTTCCAAATGTCATGCTGCTTTAACACCAGAACCAGGATCACAAGCCTGGGGGCAGCTGCAGAATTGCCTGTAGCACTGAACTGCAGTTGTGCCCCAGCATGGGACAGCCCCTTGGGCACCATCACTAGCCCAGATACGTTCACACACCATCTAAGCCAGCATGAACTTGGGCTGGAGTTAGGGCTACTTAAAAGCTGTCTATCCCCTTAAAAAGACCCCAGAAGTGCCTTTCTTGGTGGCTCTCCCAAGAGAGCAACTTGAAGCTGCTCCAGAACTGAACATGCCCACCCCATGGCAGAGCAGAAGCTGTTCACCTCTATCCCTTCCCATCATTCCCCTCAACCACATTGCAGAGGAGCAGCTGTCCTAGAAGGGTTAACACTGGTGCCATAAATCTGTGCTTTCACTTCAGCCTCCTACATGGTTTTCCACCTCCCATCTCTGTTGCAACCAAAGATGTTAAACACTTCATTAGTGAGGAAGTCATTCAGTTATGTATCTTGGATCTCAGAAGAAAAAAACCCACACTCAGACATCCTCTCTAAACAAAAAATACCCCAGTTCTGCCAAAATCTTTGTTTTCCTATGGTTTGCCTACATTTTCACTTCTGGTGAGAGGTGCCAGAGAAGGGTGAAAATCAAAACTCTTTGATATGTCCACTCACACCCAAAGCAACAAGAGCAAAAGCCCCCTCAGGCCACCTTTGCCTGGGCACCTCGTGTATCTCTGCAAGTCTCAAAAGGACTTTTGAGCTCCCAGCAGCCCTTGGCTCAGCAACTGAGAGTGACAGAGCAGGTTTGCACCCCCCTTTTTTTTTTGGTGTACCTCCAGGACAGTGCTACACATCTCACCCCATGAAGTTGTGGCACACGTAACTGTGGCTTCCAGCCACTGTGAGTTTGGGGGTGGATTTCAAGCCATAATCTGGGGGTGAAAAGACATACATTCCAGTAAGCATTCCAGGTCTCTCAGAGCTGAGTTCACTGGGAAAAAATCTTGGATCAAGCCAGCATTAAAGGGATCATTTTAAAGAAGAAGGAAAATACAGGCTTAGGATCAGGAAATATTTGCTAGCGGGGAGCTTTGTTCAAATGTGCAGCTTTCTCCCAGAGGAAGAGATGGGGCTTCCATCACTACAGTCAGTTAAAACTAGATCTGATGAAGCCCTGAAGAATAATTCACTTATTCTGGCCAGGGAGATGTATTAGGTGGGATAAGAAGTCTTTTTTTTTTCCACTTCTAAATTTTTGATTCTTCTTTAACCTTCTATTTCTGTGTGCTTGCTCCCCTCAGCTGGGTACTGCAGGAATGGATTGCAGCTAAATGAACAGAGAGGAGTGGAAGGGGCAGAGAGCTCAGTCTGAATTTCTTTGTGGGCTCAAGTCCAGGGAGAAAATGGCTTCCTAAGGCTGGATAATTAATTTCTAATTTAATTATCAACTTAATATCAAACACTTAAATGCAACAGCTAGGTATGCATACTGCAGCCTTCTATTTTCAGGAGCTATCTGCTTTAAAACTGCATCTCTAATGCTGTTAGCAGATGGATGTGTGTTATTGCAGTATAGGGAACTGGAAATTCTCCATATACCAAGCTATAAATATTTCTGTGACATTTATTATCCTCACTTGAGTTCAGGTGCTAAAATACTTGGACTGAAGTCATGTTTGTAGCAGAAAAAGTCAATCTTGGATCTTACCTTGTTGCTGGCTAAATTATTAAGAACAGACAAAGACAGCAGGGAAAGGGAGTCCCTCACTTAGTAGAGGTCATGCAACCTTTGAATCAAATTATCTGAAGTTTCGACTCATTTAATGATACCAGTTCTCAAACACTCCTGCTCAGGCAATATGATAGATCACTTCACCAGAGCCCTGGTGAAGTGATCTCTGCTTCTCTGTTATTCTGTTTCTNACCTTTTCTTGTCCTTCTTGATGTGTGTGCAGTAGGATTGCACTTGTGGTCATGAATCAAAATCCCAGTTTTGCCAGCTGCAATAGATTGTAAACTCCAAGTCATATGAATCTCAATTTTGATTGCCCTAAGGGAAGTGTTGGATTATGTAAACCAGGAGATAATAGCCCTTATAAAATCCCTCCAATAAAATAAAATCAAGGTGTATGTGTCATGGTGGATTAACAGACTTGCCTTTTCCTTTTTTCCNAGCCTCCTGGTTGCAGTTGACTAGAAACATGTACCACAGGGAGCATGCTGTGGTTTGTGAACCATACAGACACGTGTGATGATCTGCACGACAGTAAGTCGGTTCTCTGTAGTAAAGATCAAGTTGAAGAGACAAAAGTAAAAGTAAAGTTGGTTCTCTGTAGCAAAGATCAAGTTGAAGACATTGTAAATTGTCTATGTGGCAGTACCCATCTTACACAGCAAAGTGGGGATATTTCAGACAGCACAGGAATATTGTGCACTTTAGAGGCTTGGCATTTGTCCAGAACTATGGGGAGAACTTCTAATGACTAAACCCTAAATTTACTTCTCACTCCCAGAAGTCTCTTCTGATGGTACACCTTGAGTAGCACGAGATCCCTCAGCTACTCACTGTGGCAGGGGTGTGTTGTCAGCTCAGAAATGAAAGTCTCAGCTGTGCAGCCATTCCCAATATATCCACACACATCTCTGGTGCATGTCTGAGGCCTCTTTGTTGGAATGATTCCTTTTCAATGGAGGATGAGGAAACATCTCTGCACAACAGACATTTTTCACGAGAAAGTTCCACGTTGGAGGAAATCCCTTTTGGTGGATAAAAGGACACCACATTTCATGTGTGTCAAATGGTGGTTAAGTTCTTCAACACTTCAATCTCCAGACAACTTGAATTTGGGAGACCTAGGTCACCAGTATTTACCACTGATTTAATTACACCTGTGGACTTTATATCCCATGGTACTACACTACCACAAGGGATCCTATCTAGAGGAGGACTAGGATGCATTACATAAAGTAAGCTGTGGATGGTTTATTCACCTATTTTTTTATACAGATCAGACAGGTCTAACATTGACAACAGAGCAGGATATCAAGCAGCCTAATAGAGCTGGGTCTGTGATCCTTAGAAGCTTGTGCTTGACCTGCAGGTACCTCTGCAGCCTCAGCTGTAGGACGCAGCTCTGCGGTCTTGGTCCGTGGACACACTGCAGGCACAAGTGTGCCAGTCCTGAGACACAGGCTTCCAAGGCCAGCAGTGAGGACATGCAGCTCCACAAGGGCCCATGAGTGCCAGTCAGTATTAATCCAAAAGCAAATGAAACATTTGGATTTGTTAAAAATGGACAAAACCTCAGGACCTTTTGTCCTACGCAAATTTTCAGCATCTCAACCCTTACAGTTTGGGGGTTTTTTTCTTTCCCTTTTGGGTCTGAAAACCAGATGTCAACATTCACAGAAGCAGTCCTGTTTCTTTATTGCCTGGGTTACTTTCAAGATAATTCTGTCAACTACTGAGTCATCCAGACACTCCTTTGCTAACAGAATGGTTCAGTGGCCCATAGGCTACTTCTGGCCCATCACAGACAAGATGAAGAACGGGGCTATTGGAATCACAACTATAATGTCAATAACTAAGTGACTTTTCCCCCTCCTACTCTCCATCACAGAAAGCCCAGCTGTTGGTGCTGTTGCTACCAAAATTGACCCTCCATGTGGCATGGTTGAGCTGCAGGAGTGGGGTGGGAGCTTATTGGGGCAGGAGAAGCAGAGTCAGGTTTAAGGCTCCCTAAATGACAGTCAGATGCCAGAGCTTTTAAAGTCAGACCACACTCACAGAACCTGGTTGGAAGTACAAAATTGATTCAGAGGTGAGTTGGTAACAGTATTTCTGTCCTGAGAATGTTGTATCTAGCAAACAAAGGCAAAGTAAGACCAAGACCCAAAAAAATAAAATCAGAAATACTATCCCTGTTTAAAGCCCTGCAAGTAGTTAACCTTTACAAGGAAACTACTACAAGGATGTGGTAAATTGTCCATTACTTGGGTCTTACAATCAAGGTTAAACCATTTTATTTTATTTTTTTTCAATAAGATATGCTTTGGTTCAGCTACAAGTTGGAGTGAAAACAAGATTTACTTGGTGACATTATTTGGCATGTGCTATGTGGGAGGCCAGGCCAGGCCAGATGATCATTAAAGTTCTCTCTGGGATGATCATTAAAGTCCTCCTAGGCTTTACAGTCTATGAAATTACTAACCTGAGAACTGAGCCCTTGAGCTTGACCACATTGCTAGTGGGTGAAATAACTCCTCGAGTTGTGGACAGACCCCCCTACAAGCAGTAAAGATCTTGCTCTACAGGCTTCAGATTAAGTGAGGGCACCTACCCACAAGGAGTGCATGTTGTGTTTGCTGCTCCCTAGCAGCCCAGAACACCTTTACTGGTGTTGAGGGGGTAAGGCACTTCTGTAGGATAAAATAACGTCTTCACACACTCACAGGTTATTTATGGCTGTTGACATGTCTGCATTAACGCTGAGCTGAGTTTTCCCACCTCTAGGACTAGTAAGATAACTTCCATTGCTGGATTCCTGTTGGCCATCTTAGCTTCATAAATAAAGGCTGATTGCTGTCTTGTGGATTGTGTGGAAACAGGGTGGAAGGAGTCTTAACTCTTGGATCACTGGACAGGGTTAGACCTTTCCTACTAAAAAGCTCCAGAGAAGTATCTATCAGCAGCTGCTCATTCTTCTCTCTCCTTTGGAATGCTCAGTTCCTGGTCTGAACTCATGGCAATCTTCCAGAGACACTTCTCCTCCTATAGGAATCTCTTATTCCCCCAATCTGATTTGATTCTTTCCAGTATGTGCATCTAGAGGAGCACTGAGAAAACAATGGACCTTATTCCAAACATGGGTCCCAAACTGCCTCTCTGGTCTGGAAGTTGCCTTGAACTTACAAGTAGTTGTAGCTCAAGTCTCAAAACAGACCACATTTGAAGGTCCATCAATATTGGTTGTAGAGCTTCGATAGAGTCTGCTGCCACCCTAGCAGTAAAGTCTTTTATTTCTCTTGACATTCATCCAAGTTTTAGAAAGGTTAAAGGGTTAAATAATCCTAAAGCAGAAGGAGTGTAGGTCTGGGATTAAATTAATAGTTGGAGATTGATGCAAAATAATTTTACTGATCCAACATGTTTCTTTTGAACTTTCTCAATGTCTTCATTATTCCCACAGTTGTCTCCAGCACCGTGTGGCCACCTTCTAACTACATCTACTGTCTTAAAAAGGAACTCCTTGCAGTTCATAGAAGGGTCAGCTGAAGGGAGGAAGTGGGCAGTGATTTGGTCAACAAAGGCTCCAGTTTATTAACTGCTTCAGGTGGCCAGAAGGACAACATACAGTGAAGCAGAGAGCACTTTATGGTGCAAGTAACCAAGATATTTTCATTGATTTACATAAAGATTGTACTGTCACGACAGGAGCCTTTGGTCTACTGTGATTATATGTCATGACCAGTAAGAAAAGTCAAGAAGCTACAGAAGAATAGAATGGAAACAAAGATTCATATGCTCTCCCATTTCTGACCTCTGTAAACATGACCTCTTTTTTTGCCTTGAGCCAACCATATCAAAGACATGGGAACTCTCATTGGGAGCATCCAACAATAATGCTGTCCAACTGTATTGGCACTGTTTCTTTCCAAACATTTTGAGCTGACTCAGTAAAGTGCAGATCTTTAAAAATCCCTCCCACAGGGAGAACTGCAGCCACACAGCCCATCTACAGCTACAGGGGAAATCCTGGGGGAAAGTATCTGAGAACCATGTGCACAATGCAAACGATTCAGCATGACCTTCTAGTGTAGTGTTTATTAGCTCTTAACTATGAGCATTTGCTCCGTGTGCTTCATTGGGTGTGACTGACACAACCCAACGGCATGGTGTGGCGTCTGGATGATGTTATCACACACACTTGTGGGTGAACAATCACAGTCATGCGTGTATGCATGCATGCACACACGTGTGCACATATGTGGAGACATGTGAGCACAGCAAAAATGGGAAACTGGAAGCTTTTCTCTCTGAACATTGTAGGGGATGAGCTAGAGAGTGTGGACAGGTTCAAGGCCAGTCTTGCCTCTCTCGCTGGAAAGGGGGATATACTTCAGCACTATTAACCATTTGAGAAAATCCACAGAAAAAAATAGGTGTATGCACAACATACAGAGGGGAAATGTCTATGAGGACAGGCTGAGAGAGTTGGGGCTGTTCGGCCTGGAGAAGAGGAGGCTCCAGGGAGACCTTCTAGCGGTCTGCCAGTACCTCAAGGGGGCCTACAAGAAAGATGGGGAGAGGCTGTTCAGTAGGGCCTGTTGTGACAGGACAAGGGGTGATGGTTTCAAAATAGAGGGAGGGAGATTTAGATTGGATATTAGAAAAAAGTTCTTTGCTGTGAGAGTGGTGGAGCACTGGAACAGGTTGCCCAGGGAGGTGGTGTCTGCCCCTGGATCCCTGGACACGTTCAAGGCCAGGTTGGATGAGGCCCTGAGCAACCTGATCTAGTTGGGGGTGTCCCTGCTTCTTGCAGGGGGTTTGGACTAGATGACCTCTGGGAGTCCCTTCCAACTCTATTTATTCTATGATTATATGATTCTATGAAACACTTTTGTGGAGCTGGAAGGTAACAATAATACCGTGGGCTTTCTGAACAGACTTCACAGCCTGTGACTTCCCACACTGAGATGGAAGAAGCCCATTTATGCATTGGTTTATTCACAGCAAATAGAGGTGATTACTGCTGGGCATGATCATATATCTTTAGATATGGCCCTTTGACCCTGAGGATAGGGCATCATAAATTTAGATTAAAATCTAGTATATTGTCTCTCTTTCCACTTCCATTTCCTCAGGAAATGGAGGCCACATGGGAAAATTGTAGCCAGGGATGGAAAGAACACCTAAACTTATTGCTCTGCCCATCCATTTATGCATTCTTCTCTCTCCTTTGATGAACTGTACCAAACCTGAGAACTGTTGAAACAGATTTCTGCCCCACTGGGGTGGCTGTTTGGGTTCATTTGTTCTTTTCTGACATATCAGTGGGACCAAAAAATAAAGGAAAAGAAAAAAAAATTCAGCTATGTTTAGGATCAGCAGTGGTGGAAGATCAGGGGTAGAGACAAGCACGGTGGGAGCATTGTGGGGAAAGGCTGAGAGAGAACACTAGAAATAGAAAGGGAAGCTAGGACTGATGGGAGCTGCTGGTGACTGAAAACCATCAGATTGCCATCCTGGAGATGGTCTACATGGCTCAGGAGCTGGATGTGATGAGGGTAATACCTCAAGGCAGGGAGGGAGACCCTGACCACTCTGACCAACCCATACAAAAACCCCTGACCCCTTCCTGCTACAGCCAGTTATGCTGTTCCCTCAAGGGGCAGGAGACAGGGAAGACTTTGGAGATTTGGAACCTTCTGAGAAAACACCACAACAACTGACTCCAGTGGTGGTGATACTGCCAATCTATTTTCAGTGATGTGAAAATCCTGAGGAAATCTGAATGTTTCCTTCAAACAGTTTGAGAAGGAGGAATTTTGATTTTTCCATGTGGATTTACGTCTCATATACACACTGGTTTAGTTTGAATCAAAATTAATAATGTGTCATATGAAAAACAAAAACCAGAGTGAAACCACTCTGGTTGACCCTTGTGATGTTTTCACATCTCTGAGACCTGCTTTTGAGCGAAGGAATTAGCTCTCCTGATGGTCCACCTGGGAGTAGTTATTGCTTCTTATGAGGGAGTAGCCAGGGTTTCGGTTTGTACATTTAAAAACTGAGGATATTTACACCAAACCCCCTCACATTAAAAGATCATTAGGGCTGTAAGATCAAGGGACCAAAATTAAGAGAGCCATGATATTTAAGATCAGTCCTCTTGCATGTGCTAGTGATGATTAATTATAAACAAATATTTTTCTCCAGGATGCCCATCTCGTTCAATATGCAGATGATTGATATTTTGGCCATAAATTGTGGGTTGCATAATAAAACAAGCTGTTGTCTACTAGACCTGGCACAACTGCTGAAAAAGACAGAATGTGTGAAATAAATATGACACTGGGGGAATAAAGAGAGAGGATGAGAGAGGGAGAGTGGATCATGCTATGTATTAGACAACTTAAAGCCATCCTGAGAGAATTGGAGCCCAGCCTTGATTTTCACAGAATCATAGAATCACAGAATTTTAAGGCTGGAAATGACCCCTAAGATCATCCAGTCCAACCATTAACCTAACGCCACCAAGTCTACCCTTAGACC
>VXBZ01010961.1:164951-182645 GCA_013399135.1 Heliornis fulica | reverse complement strand
TCAGGAGGATGGATCCAGGCTCTTCTCAGGGATGGCCAGTGATAGGACAAAGGGAAATGGTTCCAAACTGAAACAATGAAAGTTCCATCTTAATATAAGGAGGAACTTTTTCCCTGTGAGGGTGACAGATCACTGGCACAGGCTGCCCAGAGAGGTTGTGGAGTCTCCTTCTCTGGAGACATTCCAGACCAATCTGGACACGTTCCTGTGTGATCTACTCTAGATGATCCTGCTCATTTTCTTCTCCTGGGTAATCTTTCTCTTTGCAACTGTTCTATAAGGCTGCAATAAACTCCTCTGCTTGCTCCTCACTGTCTCATTCCCAGATGCTTGAAACTGTTCTCTTAAAGCCCATTTATGTGCTTCTGTTTATTTGCATTCCTCAAGCTCTGTTGTAAAATAAATTCATGTGTTTTGCACTGGTTTGGTAGGTTTTTTTTACTCCTCTCTTAAATGAAAGCTCTGAAATGTTTTGCTTGTTAAACAGCTTTGTTGATGATTTTGGAAGTTTATAAATTTAGCTCCCATACTTTCAGTAGAGACTCACATATCTTGTCTAGCGTGGTGTGTCTGTAGCATATTTTTAATGCTTTCCTGCACCTGTTAGATTATGAAAAATGAGTTTTTCATAAGATGCATTCTTCTGGTGGACACAATAGGTTTCAGTTTGTGCAAAGATCCCATCAATTTCTGTGTAGCTTTGAGTAAGATCTAGATGCAACTGAAGATATCAGAGAATCACAGAATGGTCTCAGTTGGAAGGGACTCCAAGGATCATTGAGTTCCAACTCCCCTGTCACAGGCAGGGCCACCAACTTCCAGGCCTGGCTCTAGACAAGGTTGCCCAGGGCCCCATCCAACCTGGCCTTGAACATTTCCAGGGTTGGGGCATCCAACACCTCTCTGGGGAACCCATTCCAGCACCTTATCCACCACTATCTCCATAAAGAACTTGAACCATCACTCCTTTAGCTTAAATCCATTCTCCCTTGTCTTACCACTATCTACCCTTGTACAAATCTGGTTCCCCTCCTGTCTATCTGCTCCCTTTAAGTACTGGAAAGCTGCAATGAGGTCCCCCTGCAGCCTTCTCTTCTCCAGCCTGAACAGCTCCTTCAGCCTGTCCTCACAGGGGAGGTGCAGTCAACTGGTTGGCATTTGTCATGCCAACCAGTTGACTGCAAACACAACATCTGAAAAATGTGCAGATGGTGCAGTCAGAAATGGAAGGTCTGCCTGGTACACTCTGATCCTTGTCCATGTTGGGAGACTTTCCTAAATTTCTGGGACCTTAAGGGCTATATGAACCCAAGCTTCATGGCAAAATGAATGCTTTTAGCTAGTGGTTTCTTTACAGATTGTAGTCAGAGCTCTCAGTTCAGAATAATTCAGATTTCTAAATGAAAAAGTAATTTTAATTTAAAAAAAAATGCCCTTTCTAATATTCATGGTAATGTTACATGTCTAAAGAAGTTTTGCATTCTGGGATCTCCATTGTGTTTGCTTATAATTTGTAAGTTGGCCGAGTCCTGAAAACTCATTTCCAATTCCTTCTCAAGAAAGTTTCTTAAGAAGTCAGGCTATGGAAATATCAGCCTCACTGTTCTCTCTTTTCACAGAGAATTACATGGTCTATATACTTTCCTTCATTTTCCAGTCTGTGTTACCAGAAATGTTTAAAAACTGCCAGAACCAACGGAGTTTTCGACGTGCTGAGGAAAAATTTTAAATTATTTTAATTTCATGTCTTTCACACTGAATAATTATTTGCTTTTAAGAATGGTTACCTATGTATTAATTCTGGTTGTGGTGCTTGCATTTGTTCATTTTCCACATTAAAAATATTGGCAATTATTCCCTCTAAAAATAGCCCAACATGTGGCTATACTGATTAATCAACATTGTCAGCACAAAAACTCTTTCTGCCCATACGAAAGGGAAACAGCAACTGACCACAAAAAGAAAAAAAATGGAGAAAATTGCAATAGTTGAAGAAAAAACAGAGTAAGAGAATTCTAATGGATGATGGAGTGAGTTTACAGCAGCTGAGATTCCAAAGTATTTTAAGAAAAATGAGTGCAGTAATCAGAAGCACTCCAAGGAGTTACTAGTGTCGATAAACAGCACATGTATATTTGGGATCAGGTCTTCCACACACTTGCCATGGCATGACTTTTCAAGTGGGGACATTGTCTTCAGGGCCCTTTAAGCTCATGTCTTCTGTCAGTTTTGTAAGTACAAGGACCAAACTCAACTTCAAAATGAAGAAGAGAACAAGATCAGAGCAACAAACATCATGGCGTGGTTACTGCAGACTTGGCAAAGAGAACTATCACTACAGATCAAACCAAGAATATTAGGAGAGAGAAATTAGAAGGCAAAAAGTTTAGAAAAGACAAATTTATAACAGTCAAAATGCAAAAGCTGGTTATGTCTTTCAGTGTACCCATAACAATTAAAAAAAACCAAAAAAAAAACCCTCCATCAAGCAGAGAAACCTGTTCATTGCTTTCATAATGCACTACTGGAATGCTACATGCCTGCCAGGTTGGCCAGTCAAGCATGCTACTATGCTAAAATGAACTGTAGAGTGAAAAGATAATTAAAGGGGAAAAAAAGGGGAAAACTGCACTGAAAAATAAATATTGAGTGAAAAAAAAAAGGATTAAATCTCAGAAAGTACAAAAAGGAATGTGATGCAACTGGCTTACATATGGAAGCATTAATTTGAGATTTAAATTGAAATGAAATAGAATTGGGGGAAAAAAAAATGCTTGTCCAGAGTTTTCAAGTTGAAAATGCCTGGTTTCCCCATTACAGCATCTTTTCCTATTTGATGATTTCCATGTTCTACTTGCTGCTTGTCCAGTTTTTTGTGTTTGCTGTTTGTCCCTTTGCACTGGTCTCCTCATTGCATGCTATTTTCTACATTATAAGCAGTTGGAATTCCAGTGATCAGGAATGGTGATTCAGCAATAAAACCCCCTGGTTTTGCTGACATCATTTTGGAGAGTATTATGTGCTTGTGAGGATCTCTGACTGACTGTCCTATAAATTGTTCATTAATTTTTTCACAGATTTGCTAATATTCCACAGCAGGCACTGCAGTCCTGTTCTCCAACATTAATGCTTTTGCCCTGGGATGGAAAACCTGATCTTTACACTTTTCCTAAATATACCCTGAAAGAATGGAGCCTTCCCCACAGAGAGTGCTTGACTTGGCAGTCTGCTCCCATGAAAAAATGTACCTTGTCTCATCTGCTCATGGCCAGGTTGACTTCTGACTCTCCTGAACATCAGAAGGAAACACTGTTCCAAACTTTATTGCTGCTGCCAGAAGACAATACAGTATTTTCAAAGAACTCCTGTGACAAATCCATGGAGTACTTTGAATTCCTCTGGTTTATAATATGAAGAGCCATAAGGAAATAAACCTAACTCTTCATTCTGCCTCTTCCAAGGAGGATATTAAAGTGACAGATTTAAAGGACATTTACAATTCCATTGACCCAGGAGGACTTGATTGTGTTTTTCCATATAGGAAGGAGGTGTTGGGTATGTGTGTGTTCTAGAATGATTTGTAGCTGCTGCTGGCCTTTCCAGATGGCCTGTGATGTCATTGGTAAAGATCCTGAAATCTGCCACATGAGGAAAATAATTTCATGGCCCTCTGACATATTTTTAATGGTCTTTGCATAAGTTTCAGGGACCAAGGAAACAGGAGAGTAAACAGAAGGTGAGAGAAAGGAGCAAAGAGGAGGGTGTTAAGAGGAGCGTGGCCAGCAGGGCGAGGGAGGGGATTCTCCCCTTCTACTCTGCCCTCGGGAGACCTCACCTGACATACTGGGTCCAGTGCTGGAACCCCCAACATGAGAAGGACATGGACCAGTTGGAGAGGGTCCAGAGGAGGCCACAAAGATGCTAAAGGGGCTGAAGCACCTTTCCTACGAGGACAGGCTGAGAGAGTTGGGGCTGTTGAGCCTGGAGAAGAGGAGGCTCCAGGGAGACCTTCTAGCGGTCTGCCAGTACCTCAAGGGGGCCTACAAGAAAGATGGGGAGAGGCTGTTCAGTAGGGCCTGTTGTGACAGGACAAGGGGTGATGGGTTTAAAATAGAGGGAGGGAGATTTAGATTGGAGATTAGGAAAAAGTTCTTTGCTGTGAGAGTGGTGGAGCACTGGAACAGGTTGCCCAGGGAGGTGGTGGATGCCCCATCCCTGGAGACGTTCAAGGCCAGGTTGGATGAGGCCCTGAGCAACGTGATCTAGTTGGGGGTGTCCCTGCTTCTTGCAGGGGGGTTGGACTAGATGACCTCTGGGAGTCGCTTCTAACCCTAATCATTCTATGATTCTATGATTCTATGATTCTATGATTCTATGATTCTATGATTCTATGATTCTAAGATTAAGAGTTTTGCCTAAGAGTAGATAGACCAGACCTTATCACAGCACACATGGAACAGTCCTTCTTCATTGACTTTCCTTAGTAAAGGTGGTTTCTAACAAGCAGGGCATTTCTTTTGCAGCATTCCTCTGAGAGGAGAGCATATCAAGCATGACCTTTTCACCAGTCTGTTTTTTACTGCAGTACTTTGGTGAAAATTACCCTTATGAAATCCAGCATAAACCACAAATGTTTGCATCATAGGCAAGAACAATCCTTAATCTGGTTTTGACAAGAAAAATCTCTGTAAAAATTTGGCTACTGGAACATACAGATCATTACAATCTTGTACACATTTTTTTAATAAATGGAAGAGACCTTGAAGGATCACTCAGTCCAACAGTCCAATAGAACATGATCCCCAACTGCCTTTTCATCTTTATTTTTTCTCCAGCATTATTCACAGCTTACTGTTAGCATCAAGAGAAGTTAGTTCACCAGATCTTACTTGAAAAGCCCACACTGGTTGCACATCACAAACTCAAAGTGTAGCAGATCTGATGCATTCAGGACATTGCAGAACCATGAAAGACAATCCTGTATTGAAACAGACTATTATTTTTAAATAACCACAAAGCTATTCCAAACCTCAGCAATGATCTTAAATTATAAAGACCCTACAGACTCTCCATGCTTCTTTTAGTGATAGGACAGACACCAATTCATATTCACAAGCATCAAGTTAATAAAGTTTGTAAAGTCAAATAAATAAGCAATTATGCAACCTCCACTTAGACTTGATTTTTAATGTGTGATAAATGCTGTTTAACCACACAACCTATATTTTCACTTGAGAGGGTGTTGTGGAGATTGAAAACATCAACAGTTATCAATTATCCATTGAGCATGTAATACTGAGATTGTTCTTAATTATTTCAGGGTCTACAGTTAATTGTGAAAGCATGGAAAGGAAATAACTATAACTATGTGTCACAGGCTTTTCAGATGTTAAATAACATATTAACTTTTTTATACTAATGTACTGTGAAGTAAGAGTGCTGAATAATATGGGGAACTCAGAGAGGAGAGGATGCCTGGGCACTGTGTTAGAATGCTGTCACAGAAGGTCTATCATGTCACAAATAAAATCATCTGAAATTTCTAAATTATTTTCTGTTGAACAGTGGAATTTCTGAAAAAAAAAGATTTAGTTACAAGACACAGGATTTTCTCTCACATATACATGAACACACATGTTTACACCAAAACCTTCTTCTGTGAAGTTTTTGAGAATAGCTACTAGAGGGAACACTACTGTTTTCTGTGGCTCTTCTTTTTGGTCCATCATTTTTGTCATCCTAGGTCTTTTTTTGGTCCCTAAGCCTGAAGATGGGATACAGCCATCTCCTCTCTCCAGATACATACCAGTCACCAGGTTGATGCAACTGCCTCACACAGAACTTTCTCTCTGAACTCAGAGAAGGTCCCTGCAAAAGCTGCTTCCTGATCCTGGAGATGGGTGACTTAGTGTTTTTTTTCTGTTCTAACACATAGTGGAAGCACAGAAAGAGCTTTAACTTCAATATTTGTGGTAAAAGTGAGATGACTGGGTAGATAAAATGAAGAATTTATGTAAAAAAAGGGTGTAAGTGGTTTTATTCCAGCTTTGGGGGTATCTCTGAACATCCTGAACAGTAGAGCTGACCTCTATTTTCTAGTCTCTGCACACAGAAAAAAAAAATGAATGAGAAAATAAAAAAAGTTCTTTCAAAAATCAACTCCTTTGCAACTTAATAGGACTCTGATCACCCATGTAAAATGAGTCATGTTTTATTACACTCTTCTCTAACCCTGACCTCCTCCACTCACACACACCTCATGGAAAGAGAGGTGGAAGCACAATTTCAAGGGCAAGAAGCTGGTAATAATATTAAATGGCCACGGTGGGACCGCAGCAATGGATTGAGCAGATTGGATTTGCCCAGTGCACCAAAGTGCCCATTCAGTCCTCACCTTTTTTACAGGCTGCTGTCCCAGTCCCTCTGTGCTATATTTCATGGTCAAATTCAGGTGATGACATGGACAATTTAGTGTCTGAGTTCTTTCTAACCCAGGACATGGTGTTGTAATTACACGCTCCAGTGCGTGCCTGCANGGATGGGGGGCTGAGGCGGAAATCCTTTAATAGAATTCAGTTCCCTTCATCCCGGACTGAGAAAGTAGATTGGAAAAGGCAACTTCAGAGCATCGTTGTGTACCTGGAAGGGTCAAAGGGGATGAGCCCAGGTAGCATCAAAAATTATTCTCCAAGACCTAATGAGCACTGAAAACACAGTTTCTTCCTTTGGCCTTAATGTATTGCTGTGGGCTTAATGTAAATACAATCTTCATAAGCAGCTCTCTCCCAGCCACATTACCTCTGACAATACCACATCAGTCTCTGGTCTTGCTCAAAACACTCCTCATTGAGCATCAGAGGTTCATTCCATAAAGCAGCTTTCATGCAAGTAAATTATCTCCCAGCACACACTCAATAAATCTACACCAAACCCATTTGCATTTCCATGAATTGGCCTCAAGACAGTGGTAAAAGACCATAGGTTAGGACTGCAAAGTACTGCAGGATGCAAATCACAGCAAAAAAAAAATACCCATGTGTCAGAAGGCAGAAGAAACAGGAGAGTAGAAGAGCACACAATGTTTATTTTAAAGGTAGAATTGAGGGAGAACCAGCAGGGGCAAGATGGGACATGTATCAATACAGAGCTGCCATTTTTGTTCCCAGGATCAATTTTAAGTTTCATTAAAACTTGAGAGTTGTTGTCTGATCTGTTTGTTGAAAAACTTATGATTTCTGCCACCTCAGCAGAAGGGCAACTGGGGCATTTCAGCTCTCAGACTGTTCTCCAAGTATGAAATATCAAAATACAACTGTTTCAAGACTGGGTCATTCTGACTTTCATTCTGCCATTGCCTTTTAACAGCCCTTGGGCATTTGTGTTCCTTAATCTGAGCCCCTTCCTGCTTGTTGTTGGTTTTGTTTTTTTTTTTTTCTCTTATAATTAATTTATACCCATTAATGTATTCATAACAAACATCCAAAAAGTCAAGTCAAGAGATGGTATTCAGGTATTAGCATAGCAAAAACTCACTCTTTTTGCTTACATTTTTTTTCAAGCTCTGTCATGAGCGGATGTTATTTTATCTCCAGGCCAACTGGAATAAGAGCTCTGAGAGCTATGAGCTGTACCATCCATCTCAGCATGGTGCTAATTCAGGGTTGATCTATACAGAGGCTGGAACTAAAAATAGATCAGGTCTATAAATCATACCTGTAGTTCAAGGGTGTACATTAATGTTTTGGAGGTTCATCTACATACTAAGCTGATTTGGCTAAATCACTGCCAAAATGGGGGTTAGACAAACCCCTATGTCAGCTCTGGTGTCTTCCATGCAAATCTGATGGAGATTTGCTTGACAGGGAAAAGCCACTCTGGATGTAAAAGCACAGTGTTGTCACACCAAGATTCACTGGTATGTTCAGATTTAAACCCAAGTTGCTATTTTGGTTCCAGTTTGGGTGCACATAAGCCCTCCAATACCCAGAGATAACAGTTTCAATGTCACTGCAATTAACCTTTTAATTCCTGATAACAGGTCTAACATATTTACTGTGAATCCCTGTTGCCACATATGGACAACTATAGGAGACAGAATGCCTTATGCTTCTCCTTATGTATTCAGTAAAGAGCCTTTGTCTTTCCTGGGATATATTGAACTCAAGGAATGTAGGAAAGCCCAGAAATGCTTTGCATTATACAAGTACCTCTACACAACTGGGATGAAGTGGGAGAAGTCACTGTCTCTTTCTGTTTCCTCACCCTCATGACTTTTCCACATGGTTTTGTGTCTGTTGTTACCATGCTAATGGATTCACACATAATGAGGGCTGTTGGGGACCAGGGGCTGGCCAGGCACTGGAACAGGCAGCCCAGAGGGGTGGGAGTCACTATCCCTGGAGATGTTAAAAAGAAATGTAGATGTGGTTCTCCTGGACATGGTTTAGTTGACACGATGGTATGAGGCTGATAGTTGGATTTGATGATCTTAGAGGTCTTTTCCTACCTTAAAGATTCTATAATTCTGTGATCAGTTTGTGTCTTTTGGTTTCAAGCAGCAGCACTTGATGGTCTCTTCCCTCTTTTACCACTAAAACAAGATATTTTGCCATGTGTTGAGGGCACATCCAAGCTGGCTGTAGGCTACCCAACACTGGTACAAATGGCAACCTAATTGTGGCAACACACACTTGGTATCAGATGCAAAATCAAGGCTAGAGATTTGGTAGCTTACCTGTTGCCTCTACAACCACCTTGCCTAGAAGCAGCTGAGCACAAGTTGAAAGTCAGACAGTCTGGATACACAGCACTGTACCCAGTGGATAGACAGACCTATGGGCAAATGGCTCAGCTACTGCCTCATGGTGGAAGGGCTGCTCTGGTAGAGTGATGCACTTCCCTGGAGCCACCTCAGGTAGCACCCAGAGAGAGAAGGGCTAAGAACTTGGACTTCTCCCACAGTCTCTCTGTAAATCTCTCTCCCTTTCTCCTCTTAAGCAAATTACAGGAGAGGAAAGACATTTGGGGTGGAACAAGAAGCTGGAGGAGGAAGAAGAGCAGAATGTTCACTGATGAACCTGAAACAAGGTGACAGAGCAGCTGGAAAGCAGGCCAAAGAGGCAGAGACCAGGCAAGGAAGAAAAGATCACTTGCAGTTTAGGGATTTATAGCCCATAGGAAGGTAAGAAGACTGAAGTGGAGAGGAGGGGAAAAAAATTCTAAGTGAAGATAGAGCAAAGAGGGAGTAAAGATGAAGCAGGGAGTAGAAATTAAACCAAATGGCAAAATGCTGGCAATTAATTACAGTGTCATTTTTAATCATAAGCTTATTCCTTTTGTAATACAATACATGGTTTCATTATAAGCAGGCCCTGAGAATAAATGTTAAAAAAATGTTCCTCATCCCCATTACTTCAAACACAGCTGTAGTACTCTGTGAAACACCTGCTCTGTGTTTTGTGGGAGTAAAACTGCTGGAGACATATATGAAAATATTTACAGTGTTTATTATTTGATCTAGTATGCTACATAAACACACCCAGTTGTGCACACACAATTGTGCACAGGGAATCACTGATACATTTGCATTGTGGCTCTGGAGCCTAAATTCAAAACTGTACAATAAAGGAGTAGACTGAGACTCTCAGGCATGAGGGAACAATTAAGTGTTGTGTGATGAAACAAAATTGGAAAGCATTACATCTTCTGATTCTGAAATTAGATTTTAAATATTATTTTAGTGCTAAATTCTATTTTGAAAGGCATAATAAAAACTTCCTTTCAAATAAAAGAGAATTAATAAAGGATTTTGAAATGACAAACATTCCTCGGCGCTGCACTTCACTACAGAAGCTTCCAGTGACAGTAAATAATATTGTGTTGGCAAGCTCTCAAATGGCAGGCTGCATTGCACATCAAAAACTACTATCTGATGGTGATTTCACAGGAGAACCAAGCATCTCTCATGCCAAGCCATTACCTTAAGCCTATGATAACAAAACTGAAATGACTGAATATAAAATGCATGATAAACCACACGGACAAAGTTAAAGAATTAAGTTGGATGATGACCTTACAATTCAACTAGCAGATGATTTAGATAACTGTAGCTGGCTCTCTGCTCATTTTGATGAGGTCATTGGTATAAGGTCTGTACTACAGCTACACACACACACAGCATAAAGGAAAGAGAGACTACTATAGCTATATCACAGAATCACAGAATGTCAGGAGCTGGAGGAGACCTTGAAAGACCATCCAGTCCAACCCGCCTGCCTGAGCAGGGTCATCTAGAGGAGATCACACAGGCACGTGTCCAGATTGGTCTGGAATGTCTCCAGAGAAGGAGACTCCACAACCTCTCTATCTACCAGATGCTGAAATAAAAAACACACTAATGAAGTTGCCTAACTTCAAGGGCCTGCTGAAGGTTAAGATGTGTGTTACAAAACAAATATGAAAACTGCAGTGAGAAAAACTGCAGAGAGAAAAACACTCTGCAGGGCCAGAGTGAATTTAATACTTGAGTTTATACTGAAAAATTTCTGAGCATCACTGCAAATGCTCATGAGTTATGATAGCTATGAAATTCAAACTTGAAAAATCTGTTCAATGCCAACTTGTGGCATCACAGGTTACTGGGTATGAAGAAGCATTCTGGATGAACAAGGGTTTAAAAAGAAAGGAAAAGGTTAGATGGTGGTGAGTACTTTAATAAAGTTGTGTTGCTTCACATGGGTTGCCTTTTTATGTAGGGTGAAGAGGATGAGTAGCATCTCCACCTAGGAGCACCTAGGTGAAGATGCTTCTAGAAAAAGGTAATATACAACAAGCAAGATCACTATTTGTAACGATAAGTGATACCTTTTCTTAGTGTCAGAGGAAATGAGTCTATTTCTGACCTTCAGAATTTTTCACTGAATGCCATTTCTCACTGCAAGCTTCATAATGGTTGAGGAAGAAGATTAGGAACAATGTTCCAAGAATGAAAAAACAAGCATTATCAAGCTCTGTTGACATCTTCCCTCTGCCATAGCATCTATTTGCTTCTTTTCAGGCCTTCTGTCCTTTTCTAGTGCAGCTGTCTAAATAGTTTGGGGGAAAGGAAAGAAAAAGTCCCTGACTTTCTTCTTTCCCTATACCACAACTTTCTCATCTTGAATTGCAACCACAGCAGTCTCCTTTTTTGAGGGATTTGGGGTTTTATTTTTTTTTCCTAGCCTAGTCACCCACAAACTTCTCCCTACTAAAGATAAGTTTCAGGCCCACAGTTTTGTCCACTAATCAGTGACATGCTGTCCAAGTTTTATGAAGAAGCCCTCCCACTCCTGCCAAATGTTCTCCATTTCAACTGGGGATATGTGATGTACAGGCTAATCCCAAGTCATGAGCCTCACTCCATCAAGCAACTCATTTTTAATCCCTCCTGACTCTCACAGACACTGTAAATCTCCCACCCTCAGCATCTATTACTCGCCTACAAGAGCAGTCGGCATCAGCGTTCCTCTAACACACCCGTGCTGAGAGCCAGTGCAACTGCTTAAGGGGCTGTTTGATCAACTTAGAGGATAAAACAAAGTCAAGTACAAGAAGCCTGTTACAAGAAGTAATTGCATAGCCTACATTTGCTATAAAGCTGTGGCCACCCAGAGACAGGAGGCCCTGCTCCTCTTGTTCCTCTGTATGGTCACACATTTCCCCAATGTCTGCTAGTCCCTAACATACAAGATGCCCTTTTCAGTGCACTCAGACTTTCCTTCCTTGACTTTGCCATTTTTTTTAGTTAATCTTAAAATAAATGGCCTTGGCAACTTTTTTGAGATTTATTGGCATTTATTACCCCATAGGAAGGTCTGTCAGATCAAGCCTCAAAGAATTATAAACTCTCTTGTCCCAGGGGCAAAACTATTCCTTGAAAAACTAAAACAAATACCCTGGGAAATTTCTCTCTGAAAAAACTTTTCTTTGGTTAATACCCTGTGGTCTCAGTGAGAAGGTAGAGAATAACCCAGGAGCAGCATCAATAGGTCCTTCAGCAGTTTTACAGGGACATTGTCTTAACCAGAACCTTTCCCTTTTCTCCCTTGCCTTTTCCTACATTCACTGCAGAGTGACAAGAGAGGGGACAGGCATTTGCCCCTGCACTAATGCAAATCAAAATGACACAAAGCAGTGAGATTTTCAGGGAGCAGTAAGCTGGGGGGGTGGGGGGATGTCTGCCACACAAGGAAGGACAAGCTGGGACAACCTAGCCCAGGCAGGGACCTGGAGAAGATCTGGGGAGAGAGAGCAGTGCTGGGGGGGTGGCAGGTGGGCAGGTAACCATTTCTTTTGACAGCCCCAACCAAGATAAAATGATGGATGCATCGTGTCCAGGTTCCATTTGCAGAGTTCAGTGAGCAACAGATGGAGAGGGTGCCAGAGATGGGACTTGATATGAGTCCACTGCCTAGGTCCAAGGTTCCTGACCTGAAACAGAGCCCAGGGCTGACAGGCAGCAAGGGTGGGTGGAGTGACCTTGTTGTTCAGGGCCATTAGGTCCTTTTAGTGAGTTGAGGGCCTTGACACATATATCTTGATATTTTAAGGTAAAGTGAATAACTTTTAAAGTCTCTGGAGAAATTCTCCATCAGTGACCTCTAGTCCACAGGCTGCAGTTTCTGTACTTCTCCACCCCAGCCAAAGCATCAGTGAACTACTGGAGACCCAGCACACCTCCTCAGTAATAATAATGTTACATAGTCTCTTGTGTGGTGGACTGAAAGAGGTGGTGTGGTGGGTTTGCAATGTGGTTTCTTTAAGAAGCGACTAGAAGCTTCTTAAGGGTCCAACAAAGCAAATCCCAGCTGAGGTCCCAAGGCCAAACCCTGTTACTGACAAGGCCGGGCCAGTCAGCGCCGGTCACAGGCCTCTGGGAATCACATTGGAGAGAGAGAAAAACCCAAACAGCCGCATTTTGCCCCCAGAGAAGGGAGGGAGAAGATGGGAGAAACTCTGCAGACACCAAGGTCAGTGAAGAAGAGGAGGAGGCGCTGAGAGAAGATTCCCTGCGGCCTGTGGAGAAGACCATGGTGAAGCGGGTGTCCCCCCACAGCCCATGGAGGATAAAGAGACCCCACTTGTAGCCCATGGAGAGGAACTTGGGCCAGGCAGGAGCCACCATGGAGCAGGNGCTGGGGCAGCTGGGGAAGAGCTGAGGCCCTGAGGGAGAGGACACATGTGGAGAAGGTCGTGGAGGACTGTCTGCCCTGGGTGGGACCCCACGCTGGAGCAGGGAAAGAGTGTGAGAAATGCTGCCCCCAAGGAGAACAACTCATGAAGAACTGACCTCAATGAATAAAGTGAAGTCTGCAAAGAAGGGAGGGGTGGAGGGTGGTGTTTAAGAGCTGTTTGTACTTCTCATTATCCGACTCTGGTGTCTCTGTGTGTGTAGAGTAATAAATTAGAGAGTTTTCTGTCCTTTCTTCTGTGTTGAGTCTGTTTTGCCCGTGACACCAATTGCAGAATGATCTCTCCCTGTCCTTATCTCACTCCAAAGCCCCTCAATAAATATTTTCTCCCCTTTTCCAGCTAAGAAGGGAGTGATAGGACGACTCTGGTGGGAGTCTGGCCTCCAGCCAGGGACAAACCACTACAGGTGATCACGGCTCAGGGCTCCTTAGCTGATAGTGGTGGAAGCCAAGAATACTGCCAGTGGAGAGGAAGGATGATCCTCTGCAATGCCAGGACACTGAAAAGATGATCAGAGAAAACTTTTTTGTACAATTTTTGTGGGCTTTTTTTTCTGTTGGTTTTGTTTTGTTTTATTTTAAATTCTTAGTGTATCTCTGAGCTGAGCTACTCCTTTCCCTGCAAGCAGATCTGTCGATTTACTTCAATTTTCCAAGGCTTTAATGCACCTGGTGTTTTGCAAGTATATTAATTTGTGGTATCTTCTGCATCTCAAGCTTGCTATTCTACTCAGCTCTTAAATTTGACATGTAACCATAGTAAAACATCTGGACTGTAGAGGAACCAATCTCTTCTCTCACCAAAGAAGGAATTATCCTACATTAAGAGGAATGTTATTCATTTTCTTCCTTACTGACACCTCTTAAAAATTTCCCTGACCCCTTTCCCACCCACCTTCTTCTCTGCAGTGTTAAATGGCAAGATACTCTCCCACCCCTGCTATTCTAACCCTGACTTACCCCCACTCCTGCCACAAATTTTCTGTGGACTCACACCTCTCTTGATTTGTGATCCCACTCCTGTGGGATCCCCACTCATCCTTGGACTGAAAGAGGACACAGGTCTTTCACCTGAACATCACACCAGATAGGCTGCAGGCCAAGCCATTATCCCACACAAGGCAGGGAGGTAACACTGCAAAGTGACATCACTTTTTGAACAGAAATCCAAAGAAAAAATTATTTTCATGGTTTCTCTCCCTGCTTCTTCTGCTCTGACACCTTTACTACTTCTTTCTCTTTGTTTTTCTTTCCTACATCCTTTACCAGTCCAACTTTTTCTCTTTTGCAAAACCTGATTAAATTTTCCCCAAGAAAGACCGTGTTCTTAAGAGGCCTTTACCAGTCCAACTTTTTCTCTTTTGCAAAACCTGATTAAATTTTCCCCAAGAAAGACTGTGTTCTTAAGAGGCATTTACTGTATATTTTGACTTTGTAAGGAGAAAGGTTGACATGGGTTGCTTTTTTTCTTATTATTTTATCTATTTCTTTTTCTGTTTTCTCATTGCAGTTTTCATATTTGTTTTGTAACATCACTCTTTACATCACTTTGCTTTTCCAAGGGTAAATGCATGTTTTAATTTAGAATTAAAATGAATTAATTTAGAATCTCCTTTTTGCCCCTTAGTTGCTTTGATTATGGCACGTGTGTTCCTCATGGAAAACCAGACTGTTAAGGGTGATGGTTCACATGAGTCAGGAGAGCAGAAAATAAAGGTGTAGAACTTGACCTGTAGTAGAAGAATCTATGATGTTTGGAGAAGCATTCCCACCTTCCCTACTACTGTGCACCAAACTGCTTCTCTGACAACATTTTCATGCCCAAATGTGTCCCTTTCAAAGCCCAGCATTCTGCTGGAGAAGGACAGAAAGGTGGAGGTGTGATGTGGAGGGCCGGTCTCTTGCATTAGTTTTTGCCAGCAGCCGTGCAAGATGGGGTTTAGGACATAGGGGTAAGGGGTTTATCTGCAGGGAGAACTGAAATTCAAGCAGAGGGAGATGCTTTCAGAGGCATCAAGACGCAGGCCTGCATATTGAAAACAGAAAATGGGTGTCAGATACTATTGATTCTTAG
This sequence comes from Heliornis fulica, assembly GCA_013399135.1. NCBI lineage: Eukaryota > Metazoa > Chordata > Aves > Gruiformes > Heliornithidae > Heliornis > Heliornis fulica. Next base: position 167,342 of record VXBZ01010961.1, on the reverse strand, counting down.
ATGTCCCTCTCTTGCCCATGTATCCTTCCCATCTGAGCTCCACTCACGTTAGGGCGGGCCAGTGTAATCTGTCTTCCATATGTTGTAAAGGGAAACTGTCTCTTCAATAGCAAGACCATATCAATTGTTCCCTGCCAGCCCCCTCCCTGTGGCTTGTGATGAATGGCCCCAGCATGCAGCCTGCTCCAGGAGATCCGCACTTCGCTCGCTGGAGATCGCAGCCTTTCTCCAAACCTTTCAGCAAGGTTTAACAAGTTCATATTTCTTAAGCAGACCCTGTTCACAGAACTCTGTCAGAAGTGGGATAAATCAGGCTGGAGAGTTACAAAGAGGCATTATCTTGTCACTTGGGGTAAGTTTCTGATAGGTACATGGGAACCTGACTCCCACTCCCACTGCAATCAATAGTAGAGAAGTAATAAGCTCTTTGGGACTCTTGGCCTTAGTAGCCAAAGAAGATTTTTCTACCTATTAGAATTTTGCTGATGTATTTTGATGCTGCCTGTTGACTTCAATAGCACTTCAGTAGTTGTGGAGTGGTCCCATGCTCCAGGAAACAGGACACTATTTTAAATCATTAATTTTTTTTGTGAAATCACTACATGCCTTAATCGGCATATTTTTAGTTGAGGATATAGGGAAGTTTCATGCTTAAAAATATGGCTTTAAAGATGAGTGATTCAAAATCCCACAGTTTTGATCCTACAAAAAGCTCAGCAAAATCTGAAATCCTGTACCAATATGTAACTTCTTCCACAAAGAGATTCTAAATATTAAAAATACCTACAAAAGCCAATCAATTCTGCCTTTGCCTTGTGGAGATGGAAATACCAGTTACCACAACCCCAGGAAAATGCTCTTCTATTGCTCCTTCTTTCACATGTTCTGCCACATTCACTCACTGTATCTAAGAGTTTTTCATCTGCTGCTGCCTACCCATGCCCTAAGAAAAGCTCTGCCCCCTCCCACCAGACCCTTCTCAAGTGACCAGAACGTTCAATCAAACCAACAGTTGCTTCAGCGAAGAATCCCAGGAAGTCATTGTCCCTCCTGTGGCACAAGCCCATTCAGGTAGGTGCTGATGCACCCCTGAGCAGTGAGCCCTGAGTGTCACTCACAAAGAGGTAGGCATAGAAATAAGACAGGCAGAACCACCTGACAGCAACACAGCCAGGAGCAGAATCATAGAATCACAGAATGATTAGGGTTAGAAGAGACTCCCAGAGGTCATCTAGTCCAACCCCCCTGCAAGAAGCAGGGACACCCCCAACTAGATCACGTTGCTCAGGGCCTCATCCAACCTGGCCTTGAACGTCTCCAGGGATCCAGGGGCATCCACCACCTCTCTGGGCAACCTGTTCCAGTGCTCCACCACTCTCACAGCAAAGAACTTTTTCCTTATATCCAATCTAAATCTCCCTCCCTCTATTTTGAAACCATCACCCCTTGTCCTGTCACAACAGGCCCTACTGAACAGCCTCTCCCCATCTTTCTTGTAGGCCCCCTTGAGGTACTGGCAGAGCGCTAGAAGGTCTCCCCGGAGCCTCCTCTTCTCCAGGCTCAACAGCCCCAACTCTCTCAGCCTGTCCTCATAGGAAAGGTGCTCCAGCCCCTTTAGCATCTTTGTGGCCTCCTCTGGACCCTCTCCAACTAGTCCATGTCCTTATGTTGGGAAATAATTTGTCAGATTCCAAACTCCCAAGAAGTAAATTCTGAGTATTGGACCTTTACTAATGACCAGAGAGCAGAATAATCCTTGACTGCTGTGTTGTAAAGGTCACTGAAGTCTAACGATCCTCCCTTTCTCCTGAAGGTATCGCAGGCTGGTACCCCATTACCTTATCAGAAGATTTAATGCCTTTGCACCACACAAACATCATGCAGGCTGTTGTGGGAGGACTGGAACTTTGTGTTACCTTTGCTCATCAGGACGACAGGGAGCGTGTGTTGGAGGCTGCTAAGCTCTTGGGATGGAACAACGCGGAGAGCTGCGACGACAGCACGGATGACAGTGAGGAACGGGAGCAGAGCGCCGATACGGTCACTGTGACCATCTCAACTCCAAGAGTTTGGCTGCCAGTCCACTGCTTGTTGCTTGCAGGCCAGACACACCTAAATAAAAGCACTTACTGCTACCTCAGGTATAAGCTCTATAACCAGAAAGCCACGTGGACTTGGCTTCGGAGGCCGAAGTTGAGTGATGACACCAAGAGTGTTACAGTGAACTATAAGAAACCAAACAGAGTGACTCTCCGAAGGAGCCAAGGACTGATTTGGTTCCTCAGAGAGGAGAAACTGGAAATCCAAGTGTGGTGGGCATATGGTAAAGAAAATGATGTGGAAAGACCACTTGATACAGATCGTCTCATCGGCTCTGTCTATGTGGACCTC
>VXBZ01010961.1:152760-164198 GCA_013399135.1 Heliornis fulica | reverse complement strand
AAAGAACTTTTTCCTAATATCCAATCTAAATCTCCCTCCCTCTATTTTAAAACCATCACCCCTTGTCCTGTCACAACAGGCCCTACTGAACAGCCTCTCCCCATCTTTCTTGTAGGCCCCTTGAGGTACTGGCAGACCGCTAGAAGGTCTCCCCGGAGCCTCCTCTTCTCCAGGCTCAACAGCCCCAACTCTCTCAGCCTGTCCTCGTAGGAAAGGTGCTCCAGCCCCTTTATCATCTTTGTGGCCTCCTCTGGACCCTCTCCAACTGGTCCATGTCCTTCTCATGTTGGGGGTTCCAGCACTGGCCCCAGTACTCCAGGTGAGGTCTCCCGAGGGCAGAGTAGAGGGGGAGAATCCCCTCCCTCGCCCTGCTGGCCACGCTCCTCTGGATGCAGCCCAGGGTGCGGTTGGCTGCTGGGCCCCAGAGCACATTGTCGGCTCATGTCAAGAGCGAGGCTGCTCCTCTGCCTGAGGTCCTGTGGGTAGCAGTGGTACAAGCAAGGAGGAGTTATTAACATCTGCTTGAGACTACCAGAAAGGCACTGTGGTGCTCCCAGGCACAGGCAGTGGAGGAGCCTACAGCCTAGAAAGCAAACCTTTATAGAGTGGCTTCCTTCCAACAGCTTCAAGCCACACAGGTAACAGGCACACATGATGTGTTTGGCTGCACTAACTCCAGTACAAAGCCAATCCCCCTAAATATGTACAGCTTGGCCCCAGAACAAGCTGGTTTTTGTTTATTGGTTTGCTCCTCCTATGCCACTAGGTGCTTGCTAACCTATGTGTCAAGATCTGTAGAGGAAACTATGTGTGTGGAGCATGAATGACAGCGTGCCTGTACATGGGCATCAGAAGACAGGGCAGAGCAGGAGATAAATGCTGTTGATTATGGTCCAAGTGAGGAGACTGGGACCAAGAAAGACTACAGATAACACAAAGGAGTCTGGAGTCACTGGACAGAGAGCTAGGTTCACCAAGGCCATCACAGATGTGGAGTATCAATGGCATGATACAGCTCTACCTTCCCTGAGCTTTCCTTATACACAGGACTACAACCAAAGAAGATAAAATTCACTTAATAATGTTTTAAATTCTGTTATATTTTTCTTCCACCTGGTCAAATACAACAGATAAAGCAATGTACCAGAGTCCAAGTGTGTAACATCCCAAAATGTGCTGGAATTAGCAAACAGATGGGTTGAATTCCGAAATCAATCTAATGTGTAGCACCAGCTAGTTCATCCTGCACGCACATCAAGAAGCCAGGGTAATGATTTAGCAACCCAACTTCCTCCTTTGCCTCTTGAAGTTTTCCTCTGGGAAAACTTCTGGGAAAGCTTTGATACAGCTGCAACCTTACAACTTCCAAAGAATGAAGTTTGCCTTGGGAATCTGGGGTTACTGTGGCAGATCTTGGATCATGTGGAGCTCAACCATTAGGGATATGGCAATATTTGTGGCCAAGAAGGCCAATGGCATCCTGGGGTGTATTAGAAAGGGGGTGGCCACTAGGTCAAGAGAGGTCCTTCTCCCCCTCTACTCTGCCCCAGTGAGACCTCACCTGGAGTATTGTGTCCAGTTCTGGGCCCCTCAGTTCCACAAGGACACATAACTCCTGGAGAGAGTCCAGCANCTGGGACAGGCTGCCCAGAGAGGTTGTGGAGTCTCCTTCTCTGGAGACATTCCAGACCAATCTGGATGTGGTCCTGTGTGATCTACTCTAGATGATCCTGCTCGGGCGGGGGGTTGGACTGAATGGACTTTGAGGTCTCTTCCAGCTCCTGATATTCTGTGATCCTGTGATTCTGTGTTAGGCTTTTTAGCACGATCTGTAGTGAAAGGACAGGGAACAATGGTTTTAAACTCATATATTTAGATTGGACAGGAGGAAGAAAGTCTTCACTCTGAGGGTGGTGAGGCACTGCAACATGTTGCCCAGAGACTTTGTGGGTGTCCCATCATTGGAAGTTTCTAGGGTCAGGTTGGATGGGGCTTTGGGCAAACTGATCATGAAAGATAGTGCTTAAGGTTTGGACTAGATGATCTTTAAGGGTCCTTTCCAATCAATCTACTCTAAGAAGTAGGGCAGGTTTAAGGCAGAAAAGGCTGAGGCAGGTGCTCTGTGTCTGTCCTGTCACTGTGACACGAAGGGGAGCATCTGAAGGTCTCCATTCTCACCATTTGTGGCCAGTCACAAATTTTCTAAAGGAAGGCAGAGGGAGGCAGAAGGAGCAATATTGTTGTATCTGAAGACCATTTACACCTCCTGAAGCTCTGCATGTACTCCAGGTCATGTAGCACAGGTCTGGCCAGGTTTAAGGGTCCTCCCTCATCACCCAGCTCCAGGACCTCTCATGGTCCCTGTGCACAAGGTCTTGCATGTGCAATAAATTTCACATGCCCATCTGTCCTCTCCTTAGGGACCCAGGGACACTGACTACACCCATCAGAATATTAGTTTAAAACTGAGGATGTGAAGGTGGGGGATGGTGGGGTTTCCTCTTTCTAAGCATAAATGCTGAACCTGTGGGATTCACTCTACCAGTGAGGTCAACAGTTTGTTGCTGTTCAGAAAGGGATTATGGATTTATTTATATGAGATTTATATGAGAGCATATACAGTTGTATTAAGCAGACACAGAAAAAATACTTTGAGATGAGATCTAAGTTCTTCTCATGTTTCAGGGCATCAGCCAAACATTAAGTGATAGAGGCTGGAAAGAAAAATCCTGTTTTCAGTAACCATCTACTTTATCATTCCTTTCTGCCTCCCCTGCAGGAACTAAAAAGAGACTTCAGGCCACTGGTCCATCCCAGGCCAGGCCAGTTCCTATGGCTAGGACAGAAGCAAAGATCTAGAACTTTCCACCACAGCACTGCATGAGCACCTACCCTCACAGACAGGGGCAAACAAGTATTCATCCCTACCCAGCCACAAATGCAGGTCTCTTGCAAAATAGGTACAGCATTTCCACATCCCACCCCCCTTTTTTTCTTTTACAGCAGGATGTTGTTTGGTTTGTGGCACGTTAATTACTATTTATGGGTCTGCTATAAAAATTAGTTACCTTTTTATAACAAAAGGCCCACAGCCAATATTTTATAGACAACACACAAAGAGGTTTGGAATTGATGATTTACAGATCAGGAAATAGCACTTAATCAGCTTCCCTACCTTCCCTGTGCAGTTTTATGCCACCTTGCTGTTCTCAACTCATTATTTATTGATGGTGATCGCTTGACATTTCACGACAGGACACGCTTGCCCTGAGAGGTGCACTCTGGGATATCTCCCAACGTGGCAGAGGTGTGGGTTGTATAATTTTGCTTGCAAGTCAGCTGTATCGTGTGTCCCAGCACACAGAGTGGTCTCCAGCGTTTCTGTCACACAACATAAAACCCGCTTTCACGGAGGGCGGCCGCGCCCCCTGCACCACACGCGGAGGGAGCCCGGGAATGCGAACACCGCCTTGACATCATCCCCACGGCATGAAACACACATCCCAGCACACGTCACTGCTGCTTACCAACACTTCCTGATGGATCATCTTTCATCAGTCTTAAAGCTCTTCTACCCCCCCCTGAATCAGTTAACCACACACTGTCACCGTGATGGGGAAAGCCAGGGGATGGCTGTGGGTAATTTATAGGTGAGTAAACGGAGGCACCTCTTATATCCTATCCTGAGTGCTACGAATCACAGTCAGTGGGTTCATGGCTGCAAAGCACTTGAGTGGCTTATGCTTGGTGCATCACTGCTGAAACTGAGCAGTTTGGGCCCTCATGGAGTGAAGGATAGATAGTGTGTGGCCATCATGAGTTTTAACCAAGTGCAAGGTCCTGCATCTGGGTCGGGGCAATCCCAGCCACAACTCCAGACTGGGTGGAGAGTGGCTCCAGAGCAGCCCTGAGGAGAAGGACTGGGGAGTGCTGGTGGATGAGAGACTCAACATGGCCGACAATGTGCTCTTGCGGCCCAGCAGCCAACCGCACCCTGGGCTGCATCCAGAGGAGCGTGGCCAGCAGGGCGAGGGAGGGGATTCTCCCCCTCTACTCTGCCCTCGGGAGACCTCACCTGGAGTACTGGGGCCAGTGTTGGAACACCCAACATGAGAAGGACATGGACCAGTTGGAGAGGGTCCAGAGGAGGCCACCAAGATGCTAAAGGGGCTGGAGCACCTTTCCTACGAGGACAGGCTGAGAGAGTTGGGGCTGTTGAGCCTGGAGAAGAGGAGGCTCCGGGGAGACCTTCTAGCGCTCTGCCAGGACCTCAAGGGGGCCTACAAGAAAGATGGGGAGAGGCTGTTCAGTAGGGCCTGTTGTGACAGGACAAGGGGTGATGGTTTTAAAATAGAGGGAGGGAGATTTAGATTGGATATTAGGAAAAAGTTCTTTCCTGTGAGAGTGGTGGAGCACTGGAACAGGTTGCCCAGGGAGGTGGTGGATGCCCCTGGATCCCTGGAGACGTTCAAGGCCAGGTTGGATGAGGCCCTGAGCAACCTGATCTAGTTGGGGGTGTCCCTGCTTCTTGCAGGGGGGTTGGACTGGATGACCACTGGGAGTCACTTCTAACCCTAATCATTCTATGATTCTATGACTGGCCACAAGAGAAGGTGAGCAACTTGTTGAGTGTCATGCCTGATGACTCCACAGAGCTGCCGGTAACGCTGTGCCAGAGGAAGGACTCACTGGCACAGTGATAACATAGGGTTATCGTGTGATCATCCATCCCATGAGCTCAGCACTTGTAACCCAGGCAGTTTACCTTTGGAAGCCCCCAAACCACAGCTGCCAGCATCTCCTGGAAAATAGTCATTGTAAAAGGATGTCTCTAGCCAAAGGTATTCCAGACTAAAAACAAACAAACAAACAACATTGCTTCTACTTGTTCACCATCATACAGGCTCCCATTTGGGTTTGGAACCACATGTTGTCCTGTGGGAAGACTGTGATTAGTCTTGAAATAAGGATGGTTTTACATGTCAGTGCACACTGACAAACCAAAGCAGGACACCACTGCTCATTCCTTTACCTGGAGCTGACTTTTACAGTAATACAGCTTCATGGCCAGCAAAAAGACAAGGAGGCCAAGGTTCTTGATCTAGTTTGATAACTATGCTTATGAGGAGTTATTCTTCAAATTTAACTTCAATGACTTTTCATTCTATTAACTGGCTAAGAGGACTTTAATTATATTTATTCTCTTATTTTTATGTTAAATAAGTTACAGAACTATTACTTATTTGTTCACAGGTATTGCTCTAAGACAAACGAATCAGCACACATTTTTTTGTGAAACAGTCTGAAATGTATTTCAGCAGTTTATATGTTACAGCTGGCTGATCTGGGAAAAAAAAAAGGCATCTGCAAACATGCCAGCAAACCCTCCTGCTCTGTTTCAATCCCAAAGCCTGTCCAACCTTTCTAGTCATTTGACATCTTCTAGGAGTAAGCCAACTTTTTCTTTTCTTTAAATGTTTAACCCGGGGTGCACACACACACATGGGGCATTTTTTTATAGCTTTTGTTTGAAAGTACTTAGCACCTATTTAAACTCCACTTCACTTGCTTGCACAAAGTAATTACTCACAGTTCATCTCATCAGGAAAAGGATACAGACATGGCAGATGAAATATATAGTAATTTACAATCTGTAACTATTTTTTTTTTTTTTAATAAATCCATGAATGAGCCTGAGCACAGAATAGGTAAGAGAAAACCCTTGGGAGCTGTAAGTCGCGAAGACAGCCCACGGAGTTCAGGTTTTAGAGAGCTTCACAATGAATAAAACCAACTGTGATATTTAACAAATGACACCTATTTCATTAGGAAAAAGTTTCAGTGACATTGAGGTGAAAGCACACGTCCAAAAACCTGTTGAGCCTTTGTAACAGGACAGAAAATGAAAGCTAATGAGAAAGTTAANTTTGAAACCATCACCCCTTGTCCTGTCACAACAGGCCCTACTGAACAGCCTCTCCCCATCTTTCTTGTAGGCCCCCTTGAGGTACTGGCAGACCGCTAGAAGGTCTCCCCGCAGCCTCCTCTTCTCCAGGCTCAACAGCCCCAACTCTCTCAGCCTGTCCTCGTAGGAAAGGTGCTCCAGCCCCTTTAGCATCTTTGTGGCCTCCTCTGGACCCTCTCCAACTGGTCCATGTCCTTCTTGTGTTGGGAGTTCCAGCACTGGACCCAGTACTCCAGGTGAGGTCTCCCGAGGGCAGAGCAGAGAGATGGGAATCGGCGAGTGGCTGTGGGAGTGTGGTGGGTCTCTCAACCCACAGCAGTATCAGGTGAGATACATCTTGTGATGAAAAAATATTGATATGCAGCTGCTCTCTGTGTTAAACCTTACATGCATGTCCCAAAATCAGGTCTCCATAACCATGTCCCGATAAACTCCATTTTATCACCCCTGTTAACTGCATTGAATGGACCATTCAAGAGTTTATTACATTACAAATCTATACATTTAAAAGCTGCCCTGTTAAACTATACCTCTCTCCCTGTTAGGGAGGAATTAATCACCTAAGGGCTTCAAACAGCATTTATCTGGGAGAATATGTCTGATATTAATTAATCCAGCAAACTAAATAAAATCCAGTGACTGTAACTTGAATTTAAGCTAGGAGGAACAAGTAGTATTTAACCTTTGGAATGAGCATAGAATGTAAAAGCCTCACAGCTGCTTAAATTTTTAAGTTACTCCTGGACTTCTTTAAAAAGTATATGACAAATTTATGGATCCATCAAGAACCTAAACAATCCAACCATCTCAAGGACGCCTTGTGTGGTTTCCTCTCCTTAGTATGTGGTAAACCAGTGGTAGCTGCCTAATCTAGGTGGCCAGAATGACCCCTCCATCATGCAGTGGGCACCCTGAACCTTGTGAGAAAGACTTCTATCACATCAAGGTTGATGTGAGAGAATCCAGTGGTCCTTGGGGAAGAACTCACCTGGGAAAAACCCACACAATTTCACCTGTGGCAGAAGTCTGCTCCCAGCCTGCCCCTTTGCCAGAGGTTCTTTAAATGCAGGGAACAAGCAACGAGCAGGCAAGGGAGCATAAACTGGACAGCTGAGCTGTAGGAAATGTCATACCTACAGGACCTGCCCAGCTCTGCATGATTCCCTGCTCCTGGAATAATGGCTGTGATTTCTTTGTTCAAAAAAGGGACCTATAGTCTGTTTATCTAGTTTCTGCTCTGTGCAGAAGTGTCTGCTGAAACCGTGTGGCCAGCGCGATGCAGTGCCATGTGCAGGGCTGGCACTGTGGCTTTGAAGGTGATGAATCAGCTGAAGGAAAACTAAAAGAAGAAACACACTTGGCTTGAATCTGCTGCAGTGATGGGATGACATCAGTAATCCCTGCAAGGCTTCAAAGGTTATAGGAAGAAAGCAGCATTGCTAAAGATCACTTAGGTGGGTATGTATGAAAGCAAGGGAAGATATTGATGCAAATGAAGGATATTTTTCCATCCTTGGAAAGAGTTGTGTCAAGCAGTGATCTGATCTTCTTTGGGGAGGCTTGGAACTCCACTGCTGTGGGCTTGTTAACTGGCAAAACACTGGAAAACACCTGTGAATCTTTGCCTCAGCATACTGCTATGAGGACTCCTGCCCCATCCAAAATCTCCATTGCTTCTCTTTATGGTTCTCAGAAGCATTCCTCAGGTCCTCCATACCACTTGCTGTGGTGGCAGGAGTAACCCTTTCCTGAGAGCTAGGTCCATTTGCTCCCAGCCAGTGAGTGGGGTCCCTCTTCAGTCGCCCTTGCACATGTGCACTTCATTGTGCTAAAGCTATGTAACAGCGCTGGCTTGATTTATGAGGGCTGCATTTCTTCCAGTGATCCCTGCTGGTACAGGAGTCACTACTTCCCTTTTATGTGTCTGTGTCAGAGGGCAACTGGCAACCAGCTGTTGGAAACTGATTTAAAAAAAAAAAAACCCAAAACACAAAACCAAAAACCTTTATTATCATCGTGATACTATTGCAAGTTCCAGTACCTGCTTACAGTCTCTGTAAGGACTGCAGCAGAGAACGGGGCTGCAGGCTGATTTTATCACTGGCATAAGGAAATTAAAATGAAATCATCAGATTTTCCACTTGGACAAGTCACTCGAGGTAGCGAACCAAAACACATTCCCTGGGAATCCCACTGCAAAGCGGCGGTGATTCACGTGAAGGATGTGTTTTCCCGGTAGGGTTTATGCTCACAGACCATACAATACACATATTTCCTACTCCTTTGTGTATGTTAGTAAAGAAGGGGCTATCAGAAGCTCAGTAATTACAGGGATCTTCTTGTTGAAAGCAAACCTCCCTCCTCTCACACACCCAACACAGTCAGCCATTGTGCAGATGCAGCAGGCCTTCCGGTACCTGAAGGGGCCTACACGAGAGGTGGGGAGGGACTCTGTGGAAGGCCGTGTGGTGACAGGATGAGGGGCAATAGTTTTTAATTGGAAGGGGTTAGATTTAAATTAGATGTTAGGAAGAAACGAGGAGCAGCTGAGGGAGCTGGGGGTGTCTAGTTTGGAGGAGACTGAGGGGAGACCTTATTGCTCTCTACAACTCCCTGAAAGGAGGTTGCAGTGAGGTGGGGGTTGGTCTCTTCTCCCCAGTAACAGGCGACAGAACTAGAGGAAATGGCCTCAAGCTGCACCAGGGAAAATCTAGGTTGGATATTAGGAAGAACTTCTGTCCTGAGAGAGTCCTCAAGCATTGGGACAGCTGCCCAGGGAGGGGGGTGAGTCCCCATCCCTGGAGGGGTTTAACAGACGGGGAGATGCGGTGCTTGAGGACATGGTCTAAGGGTAGACTTGGTGGCGGTAGGTTAATGGTTGGACTGGATGATCTTAGGGGTCATTTCCAGCCTTAAAAATTCTATGATTCTATGATTCTTCCCTTGCCAGGCAAACACAAGGCTCCCAACACTCCTCTGGTGGGCCTCTTTGTGTGCACCCACCCTGGTGCCTCTACAGGACTGCCCCCAGTTCAAAGAACGTTGATTTCCCACCGTGCCAGAGTTACTGGGGTGGCTGGCCACAGAAATTCAGGATGTGTAGACAGAGACCTGTTGAACTTCCAGGACAATTGCAACCATATCTGAGGGAGAGGTGAATGGCTCTGAGGTTAAGTTTTTTGGTTGGTTGGTTGGTTGGTTGGTTGGTTGGTGTTTTTTTAAAAATTGGCGCCTGAGAAAGGGCCACATTATTTTTTTCAGTAAAGGAAGGAGCTATAGGAAAGGCAATATTGAGGTCAGATGGAGGGGATAAGGGAAGGTCTAGGAGAAGCCAGAAGGACAAGAGGTACTGCTGAGGAAGAGGCAGGGAGTTGGCTTCTTTCAGCAGAAGAATAAGGAAGGGCTGTTGGGTACAAACCCATTGGAAACCAGGCTTTGTGAATTCAGTGCTCCTACCCCAACTCTGTAAAATCACTAAAAACCAAAATCTACCTCTCCTGATCTTCTGTACTTCTCAGTGAAGCACACACAGGGCATTCTTGAGAAGTGTTGCATCACAGTAGCACAAGAGAAGAAGAACAACCCACATGACAGGCGATTGACAGGCAACTGAGACGGGTGGCAGGAATTACCCGTGCTCCCACCCTACACAGCCCCCAGGACCAATGGCTTGCACACAGGCAAGGCCAGGGGGCTCTTGCAATAATCTTTAGCCCCCAGCTGAGGGAAGTCATGCAGCAGCTCAACAAACTCCCTTGAAGGAACCCAAAGCCAGACAGAAAACCCAGCTCCTTCGTGCTGCTGGGCACCCTGTGCCTCCAAGCCACCTCCCACCTCCGCTTACGCCAGGTGACAGCCTGTCTCAGTAAGGTATTTATTTTTGCATTATTGCTTAGCTTTGTTTTACCTCCTAAGTAAACCTTGCAGTATTTATAGCCTCCCCTCCTCACTTGTAGTATATATTAGCCTTTTATGCCTTCTCTGTCACCTGTTGAAATGAGAACTCAGGGTCTTCGGGCCTCTGCGGTCCTTGCCTTACATTAACTTAAATCACACCAGATGTGGGCCCTTACTGCAGAGGAAGACTAATTGATTTCGCCAGTCACAATATGCCTATTGTTTTTTAACACAAATAAACACTGTGGTGTGTGGGGTTGGCTTTTTTTTTTTTTTTTCCAGGGTGGTTTTTTTTGTTTTTTTTTGTTTGGTTTTTTTTTTTTCTTCTTTGCCACAAGAGCCAAAGGTTATTCAATTAAAGGACTCCAGAAAGTGTGACTAATAATCCATAGGCAGGGTATTTCTACAGTAAAAAGGCATGGGGAGGGGGGAAAAAGCAGCAAAAAAAAAATTAAAAAAAAAATAAAAAAGGCAAAAAATCTCCACGCTACCCTGAGAACAGCGGCCTCACCGGGGCTGGCCATAACTGTGATGGATGGCTGGTGTGTGTAAGACGTTATTATTTGTTATGTGAGTGGGGGGAGATGGCAGGCACATTGGGTAGTACACCTGCTGGGCTCCAAGAAGCAAGAACAGCTGTGTGCATTGATTTAGACTCTTGCTACTTGGGGCTCCAGGAACGAATCAAGCGACAGCTCATAAAAAAAGAGGGTTTTATGATTTTTTTCCCCCCTTCTTTCTGCAAACAAACGGCCACATCATATGTTTTCCTAACGCAGCCATAACTCAAAATTAAATCCCAGGCCAAGGTGTCAGGTTGGTACCATGTCAGAGTGGCAATGGCTTGTTTTAAAGGTCGTTATGGATGTACCAGGGAAACACTGGGGGTTTCTGCACAAAGGTGCCATTTCGTTTTGCTGAAGCTCAGGCACTTAAGGGCAATTAGCTCCACTGTTAAAAAATGAGCTGAGAGTGTTTTAACTGGTGATTTTATGCTAATAACAACTACTAATTCATATTGTTTAAAAGAGAAAGTGCAGGCTGCCAAAGCAGCACACTGTATGGCCCCAAAGCTTCCCCTTGTTCCCCCATGCTTTCCCTCCAGAAGGTGTGCTCCATGCCAAGCCGTGTGTCACAGCGCCAGCAAAACCTCTGCCAAAGGGAAGGAGACAGAAGGCCGAGTGCAAACGTTGCAGGAGGGACAACTAAGACACATTTCTCCACCCTTCACACCCCTGCATTGGCTCTGGGTGCTACAGCATTGTGGATGCTGTTGGATCCTGGCACTGAGTACCATGAACGGCCACGGTCTCCCTGTTACCAGCCCAGCCTCACCAGCTCTGGTGCACCGGGGTGCTGTGCCCTCAGGAGCACACCTGAAGACCCACAAGCAGCTGGGGGTCACATGAAGTGCAGCCAAAAAGAGCTAAGTCACAGAATCACAGAATATCAGGAGCTGGAAGAGAACTCGAAAGATCACTCAGCCCAAACCCCTGCCCGAGTAGGATCATCTAGAGTAGATCGCACAGGAACGTGTCCAGGTCTTGAATGTCTCCAGAGAAGGAGACTCCACAAC
>VXBZ01010961.1:126045-152698 GCA_013399135.1 Heliornis fulica | reverse complement strand
GCAGAGTAGAGGGGGAGAAGGACCTCTCTTGACCTACTGGCCACCCCCCTTCTAATACACCCCAGGATGCCATTGGCCTTCTTGGCCAGGAGGGCACACTGCTGGCTCATGGCCATCCAGCTATCTACCAGGAAGTCCTGAAGTCACTTGGCTGCTTCTTCTGGAGGAGCCAGCTCAAAGTGCTGCTCTCTTGATTGTGCTGGCAGTGCTTGGAATACAGGATGAAACCTTGCCCCAAATGGTGCATCTGCTCTGAGCACATTCAGTTGTAACATGCAAATGGCAAAGATCTGCACAAGCTCTTTCCATGGATGCTGTCTTGAACAAGATTATAGTTCCCTGACATCCAAGAAGACATCAATGAAGAGTCAGCATTTGGCCACTTGTGCAGAAGCATGTACAAAGAGTAAGCACAAACACTTTGCTGCCACAGAGCAGCAAAAATTTCCAGAGACCTTTTTAAGCAGCAGAGGAGCCTTTGCTGCTCCTCCTTGGTCAACCTGCCACAGTCTTAATGTCTTCTGGCTGCAGTGGCTGCACTGCTTGGAGGTGCCCTCACTCACCAGGCAGAAGGCAATGGTGATTCTTATCATGCCTGAGGATTTTTCTGTAGTGTCCAGCACACCCCATCTGAGCTCTTTGCCACCTCTTCTCTAGCCAAAAACATGCTGGCTATTCCCCCTCCGTTGAGTAGCTCAACCTGAAGCTGGCTCTGCAGAGGCTGTGGCTGACTCCTGGTGCAGCCGCTTCTCCCTGCTGCCAGAGGCCGCTCAGGCAACATCAGTTGCAGCAGAGAGGGAAGATGCTCTGGTTTCTCTCTCTGTGCTTCTGCTGCTGAAGCACAGCAGGGTTATGTGAGGAACCAAAAGGGCTTCTTTGCTCAAATGCAGGTGAAGAAAGTGGTAAGCTGCGATTTGAACAGATAAAGTGAACTGAAATGTTAGAATAGGCTTAAAAAACCTCCCCAGCACCCAAAGCTGAACTTCTGCAGGCAGTGGGCATCCTTGGAAGCCCTAGGTCTGCCTTGTCTACATCTGGTCTATGCAACTGCCAGCAGGCAACTCAGGCTCCCCTGACCTTTTAGTGGGAGCACAAAACATGAAGCTGATCACAGTTACACCAAAGAAAAGCCAAGAAGAAATCTCAGTTTTCGTTATTAAAGATTGGATGAACTAAATTTAGGGACCACAGCCTGGATGGACAAAATTCTTGCAACCATAATGAACAACACCCTTTGGGGCCAGAGCTGAGCTCCACCTAGCCCTGTAGCTAACTCTCACAGTGCCAACAAGATATGAAGGTTTAGAGTGACACACAAACTTAGCCTCTACCTGTAGATCCCAGGGTCCACACTCATTGAATTGAGGATACTGGAGAGTACATTCCTTACCAGTTCTTCCATTTACATTTTATGGACCTGCTATCCACCAATTTGACAAAATACTGGATTCTGTTTGTGGCTACAACCTCCTGTGGCAAAAGATGTCAGGAATTTACATCCACTGTTTCACAAAAAAAAAGCACTTTCTTTTACCTGCTTTAAAGCTGTCTGCTACTGGTTTCCCCACGTGCCTCTGCAGCTTTAGTGTAACAGTTCTTGTCTACCACTGAGAGGGTTTCATGGGGAGCTGAGCAAGAACATCTCCTGTAACCCTACTGCACTGATTCTTCACTTCAAGAGGAGCACATTCTCTTCTCAGCTTCCAATACCTTCTTTTGACACTTTTGTTCTAATACCTAAAGCTTTCTTGGGGAGTTCCCTACTTACAGCTTTCTTGGGGAGTTCCCTACTTACACAGTGACCCTAGTCAGCCCCTTTTTAGGATGTAAAATCTGATAGGATCATAGCATACAGGTGAATTTACTTGTAAAAACATGTACTGGTTACCTCCTTCCCCTCTCAGGGCTTTGCACAGGGGCAGGCTGCCAACGTTTGACATGTTCCAGATGGATATACACAACAGCAGTGCAGGTCAGTGGTGCCTTGTTCTGTGGTTAGACCTCAGCACAGGAGGATAGGAAACAACAGGACAAAAGCAGAATATTTCAGGCAAAGTGTCCTAATTTCAGAAAGGGCCACAAGCTTTTTGTACATTTACAAGCACTTTCTCACATTACGAGCTGACAGGTCTCTCCTGAAGCTCTTGTCAGTCAATCTCTCCCCGTATTTCTCCCTGGTGTTCTGTTAAAGCCAAATAAAACCTATTTGCCTCTGCTTTACCCCCCTTGTTGTTGTATGTAAAGTTATCAACTTCTTGCAGGTGTCTGCTTCTTGCATTTGTCATGACAGCTTAAAAAAAAAAAACCCAAACCAAACCCCAAGCAAACCTGAGGCCACAGAAAAGCTTTCACATGAGGGGTCAAAAGGATTTCCTCTTTGCTAAAGGTCTGCAGTGTTATTAGCGGTGCCGTGCTAGAGATATTTACCTGTTGGTTGCTTTTCAATTGATTCAACATGTGGCTACAGGGAGGTTGAAGTCTTTAGATTAAACCTAATTCAAGTTAAAATCTTGGGATAATTTCAAGGGTGGGGGCAGAGGGAGTGGGGGGGGGTGACTGCTCATCCTTTGGCTCTGTCATGACTTTTCTCTCTGTTTTTAAGTTTAGCCTCAATTAAAAGAGAAGAAGCAGCAACAAATAGAGAAGAACAATCCCAAATGATTAGGGGGTTGACATCTAAGAAAGCCAATGTTGGATGAGGTCATCTCATCACAGCCCATAAAGCTATCTCTTCTTGCCTTTGTAATACTTATGTTCCAGTCCAAGTTCCTGCTTAGTCTTTTTGTGGCTGAAGTAAACTAAACATCCCAGGCAAAACATGTGTCTGATTTATTGGTTGTCTGGGAGAGTTAATGCTACAAATGCAATAATGCCTAATTTCAATTCAAAAGGCAAAACAAGCCCCAAAAGCATGAAAGAATTAAGGACCTGATTCATAGTTTGTAAAGCCAGAGGGGAGCAGCCTGCATGTCGATCCTGACCTCCAGGGTAGCACAGGCCAGACCATTGCTTCCCTGAATTACTTCCTTTTGGAAGTTAAGGCACATCTTTAGGAGAAACAGTCAATCTTAATTTTGAAATTGCCAGTGATGGAGAACCTTGCAGAGCCACCAGAGCTTTCTTTCAATGATCAGCTGTGTCCTTCTCTGATAAAAACACGTGCCTTGTTTTTTTGAATGAAGTTACTGTATTCTTATTTCCATCCATTGGATCCTGTGACACCTTTCTCCAGTAGATGAAAATAAACAAAACAATGTTCTTAGTGCAGGTAAACATAGTCACCTTTACAACTCTCTTTTAGAGGCTGAGCTCTTCTGGAGCCTTTTACTCCAGTAAAAGTAAGTTTTCCAGCCTTTTGATTGTTCTCTTGATTCTCCTATGAGACTTTCCCTGCTGTTTGCTATCTAGCTTGGTTTGTGGAGACCAGTGAATATAGATGTGATGGTGACATTGTCACCAAGTACCACAACTATATTCCTTTCTCCTCTTTATAACTCACCTCTGTAACCCTTTCTGGAGGACCTTAGGGAGTTCCTCTTTGGCTGCATACCAACTGTGGTCCCCACCACCCTCCAGAATACACTTTGAATATGGCCTGGTTCCTTTCTTTCCAAACAAATGCCTCTGCTTCTTAATGTGTTGCTTGCATCTGTTTCACCAGGCAATCTGTTCTGCATCACTGTTTTATCTCCTTTCCACACTGCCACCCCCCCATCCCTGCTGGATAATCTTTGTGTTCAAATCCAGCCTTTGTCAGTGGTAACAGCATATTTTCCCTGCTCATTGATAATAACATGAAATGATTTCATTCAGAAAACTGCCCCATGTAGGCTCTGCATAAAACACATCAAGAAAGATTCTAGATTTATAGAATTGATTTCCAATTTATCAGTGCACTTTAAAAAACTTCTAGCATATACTGCATTATTTTCTTATTATGACAGTTTCTGAATGAAAACACCAAATTCAATTCTATACTGAAGGCTATTTGATTGACATTATGCACTGTAGCCAGAACTTGATCTCCTCTGTATCTCAAGCTACTTGGACAAGATCTATTTTACCTAAATCCACTTTGAACATGCTGTTTGGCTACAGAAAATCGGTCTCTGCACTGCTGTGTTCAGTGTGTACTGTAGGCATTATTTTGCCCACAGATTTAGACAGACATTTGATTTTGTCAGTCACCCTGACTTCTCTTTATAAGCAGCATTTTCAGAAAGCTTTTATAAATATATGTATATAAATTCTGTTTTTAAAGACTGCCAAAGATTGCTAGAGAGCAGAGTCAAAAATTCTCCCTTCTGTCTTTATGGGTTTTTACTGTGGCCCTTTGGCCAAGGAGTCCTTTTTTGCATGATTTCTGTCTTCCATGCAGAGCACAAAACTTCAAAAATCTGGAACTTCTGTACTGGCACTTAAATACCAGCATGTTCAGTGAGTACAGTGACCTGAGAAACAACCATTCCTCTGTTTGCATCTATAAAGTGAACTTCATGTATACACAGGAATGGGGAGCTGGAAGGGCAAGAGCAGGGCCTAGAAAATAACTGAATGAGTAGAAAGAGGGGCAGAGAGCACCCCACACAGTGTCCAGCTGCATCTTTATCTGTTCTCCTTTTCTCAGGTGTGCAAGGACAGAGGAGATTGCACAGACAGCTCTGTGAAGGGAATGATTTTGATAAAACTGTTCCACTGGTGTGTGTTCCACCACTGATACAGGACAGACAGACCCTGTTTGAGCTGCAGACACCACTTTTGTGCCATGTGTCTTACCTTCAGCATATAATCTTTGCCCTTAGGGCAGCAAAGAACAAGTATACACTGCAGCCAGGAGTTTGAAAAGAGTTGGCTTAGGAGTGTTCTGAGTCACTGACATGGGTTTTAAATAAATCTTTGATTCCTGAGGATGTTCTAAAGAGCTGGAGAAAAAAAAATAAAAGAACAAACGAAAACCAATCTTGTGCCAGTAATTCTACATGATCAACAGGAAGACTTGGGAAACTATAAATCCCTGGAAACTTGGCTTTGCAGCCCAGGGTCTGGGGCAGGTGGAGAGGAAAGTTTGGAAGAGATTTTTGCAGAGAGAGATAAGAAGATGAGCATTTCCCAGTGGCACATCTAGCACCTCCCTGTAGTATTTTCTCTTCTCTTTGACTGAAAAGTGGAAAATATCCTTAGCTAATCATTTCTGGAAGAAAAGGGAGACTCAGAGTTCAACATATGGAGAAACCCTTTGGTTCCAAGAGCCTACTTTTCATGTGCACATTTGAAGCTGCCAGACACATGCTTCCTTCACATCTAAAGTATTCCTTCTGACCGCTGCTCTTCCTTTGCTTTTTTCTTCCCTTGAGGCTGGGCTGAAGAGGGAATTCTTCACTGTGGAGAGTGGATGTTTTTGTTTGCCTCACACTTTTTATTTACTCCAATCTGTTGTGGATATAAGGTCTCTTATTCCACTTGCCCTGGAGAGTATTTACCAGATATCAGATATCGTAGTTAATCTGATGTGGGACTTTCATCTTGAACCACCTGCTTTAACCCTGTTTTAGCTAAACCCTAACAGGTATTAGTCACAGTGCAGAGGAGGATATTTTTGGAAGACACAAGAAAAATGTCAGTTTTCAAGTTCTGGCTTTTTTTAAATTATTTTTAAATGCTTGTTGTTAAAAGACACTATTTTTGTGCCTTCATAACCGAAGAACATCTGAACTCCCCAGCTGAAACTTCCCAGGTGTTGGCTTCATGCTATTCTCACATTGCAGATAAGTTCAAATAATGGCAGCATAATCCCTTTAATACACTTGTGTGCACATTCCCACTCCCAAACCAACTGGAGATGAAAAGAGGATACTTTGGACTCCCAGGGCTAGTAGGCACCTCCGTATTATCGATGACAATTTGTTCCAGCATTCAGACCTTGCACAGAGGGAATGAAAATGTGGGAGCTACGTTACAAAATCAGCAGAGCTCAGGAGTTTCTAGCTGCTGTGGCTGCCATTTGGTTGAGGCTGGCCCCACTGCTGTTCTAAGCAGACTGTGACACTTCTTGGCATGAAGTTTCAGACTGGTGCACGGAAAGCTGATAGCTAATAGGGCTCAGGGATTTTATCATGAATCATGTACTCGGGTTTGTTCAGTGATTTCTCACTAGCATGACTGAATAGTGGGGAAATTTAAGCAGTAATAGTTCAAATGGAAAAGGATTTTGATTCTCCATGTGTTTGTGTGACAGTTTTCAATAAGTATTTCAACTGTATCAGGTTGACCAGTGCATTAAGCTTCACTCCAATGATCCACCTGCTCTGCTTTTTCTTCGGTGGCAACAGGCAATAAACAGGCTTATTAGGCAAAACATGTCAAACAAATAACAACCTAAGGGAAAATTTCCTGTCTTCACTTGATTAGGAAATGAGCATGTATTTGAAACTAGCAAGGTACATACCCATTATCAGCTTTAATTGATTTGTCTATTGTACCTGGTACACTGTGTTACCTATGTAGCCTGGTGTCCTGGTTGATGCACAATAAGCTGTGCCCATGGCAGAACTACCCTCACTAATACTCACATTTTTGGTTATATGGATAAAATGGATTTACAGCTATAAGATGTGAGATTATTTCTTCAGTTGTGCCCACCTTTGAATGCTTTTCATTCACTGAGGCTTCAGTGGCCATGAATGTAAGGAGGATTTGCCACCCGCTCTTGGAAGCTTTTATTTTCCAGCTCTCCCTAGGAAGAACTCCTGAGAGAGTTCTCCAAGGAAGACCAGGGTTTCCATCCATGGTGTCCTCAGGGTGTTTTTTCCCCTGGGAAGAGCAGCTGGATATGATGCAACAAATGCCTAGAAGCTTCCTAGGTGGTGGGATGTGCATTTTGCCAAGATGCTGTAGAGAAGCCGAGGTTGCAGCTCCAAGTAGGGATGGGCTCTTCCCGTGGCAGGCTGGGACAACCATCCCTTCACAGGCAAAGCCTTTTGTCCCAGCAAAAGCTGAAAGTGCTGAAAATCTGCCAGGAATTGACCACATGAAGATTATAAATAACTGCAAAAAAGAGATGTGGAAATGGCAGGAGCATAAAAACCTGGCATTTCCCTTTGTGATTTGCAAAGCAACACCCGGAGTCCAGCTGATAACACAGAGAAGATCCTTAGCTTTGGCTTGCCAGAAACAGAAGCAGGAACCAGCAACCTGAAGTAGGTGAAGTGCAGTAGGTGCTGGCACTGGTGAAAAGGAGGGAAATATCAAATAAATAAGGTGAAGTGAGAAAGCTTCCTTTGAGCACATGGAGAAAATCTCATTATTGTTAAATGAGGGAGCCAAGCACAGCTTTTCATTTTCAGCTCGCTGCCAGATTGATTTGACCTGTATTTAGTGAGGGACTTGAGTCTTTTGTAGCCACCTGGAGCAGGGGACAGGCAAAGGCCAAGGTATTTCTCTGTCCAGGTGGCCCTCATAAATATCCCAGTGGAATTTATTTTCTTTCATTTACTTTGGCATTGCTTGGGCACTGCTTGATTACGGGGTGGTGTGTAGGAACTGACATGCCCAGAGATAGACAGCCACATCTGCTAGCCATTTGGATTAATTATTACACCTGTACCATAAACCACATGTTAATAAAGGGCTGGTGAACAGGTTCAGGTTGCAGCTTTTCAAATAAGGCCCAAGGAAAGCAGAGTGCTAGCCACATACAAGGGTGAGCCAAACCTTTGGCTGATAAGATGCTGCAGGCTCCAACCACATACAAGGAAGAGGCAACATCAGATACACACACACAAAAAATAAATCACACACAGGAGGAAAGTGCATATCCTGGCAAACTATGCCTTTGTAGTCTATTGGCTAGAAGGTGAATGACAGTACACATTCTTTCTTCCCTTCTCTCTTTGCTGTTAGATGTAAAAGGAAAAAAATCATTAATCACTCTGCAGGATACAGCACTTAAATGGGTAAAGTTGCTGAAGGGGTCTGGTTAGCATCAGCCGATTTTTCATTTCCTTTCAGTGGGGACAGTGTGGTGCTCTGGAATCCCTGGAGCCCAGGAGCATGAATGCAGGTATTGAATTTTCAGGAGGAGACAATTAAGGCCAAGCATGTGAGATACAATCATATTTAAATGAATTCAGGTACCTCAGCTGAAGACCTAAACCCTCTGCCTTCCTCCTTCTTTGGGGGATATATTTGGGAGGGCTTTACCGGGCTGGCATTAATCATTAATCACAGGAGCCTTGTGTCGGTAGTGGTGGAACACAATGGAGCTCTGTATTTATTATTTCTTCCACTGAAAAGGTCTACCATATTCTTTCTGCCTGTGGAAAATCATTTTGCTGAACAAGCTCTTCAAAGAGCTTTTGCCAGGTTTTCACAGCCCTTCATCCTGGGATTCCTTGCAGCTGGAGTAAATATGGGCCCTGAGCCTGGTGCCAATTCTTCATTAGTTGTTAGATATCTCCTGTTCAAAAGCAGCTTCCATTGTGATCTGCAGATGGGTGGAAAAGGAAGAGAGAGCATAGGACCATTGTGGGGACACCTGCAGTCCTCTTCACTTTGGGCTTCATCTGTGGTCGATACTGGTCTTTGCCTGTTATAACTGGGGGCTCCTTTGGCATATTGATACTCATCACTGCAAGTGTCACCAAGGAAGGGGCACATCACCCTGCTCTGATGTTCAACATCACTGGGCAATAATGGTTAAGGGAACCTTTCTAAAAGGAGGAAGCCACAGCATTTACCTGTTCCTCAAACCTGCTCCACCAACAAACCCAACATGTGGTCATGGCCTTTGCTCTGAAAAGTCATGTGACCTAGATGAAAGCTGAGGTCTGTGCTGTAGATCCCATACCCATGGGATCAGCTGGAGAGCAGCTGCATGCTTGTCCAGTTGACCATGCATGATGAATACTGCTGCTGGGTTTGAGGGTCTCCAGTCACCAGTCTGTTTCAAGCCCAGGTCCTCCCTGAGAGGATGGATTCACTAACAGTATGGCTGCTGGGTTACTTGTAATCCTTGGCTTTTAGATCTTGTTGTGCAGTGGAGACAGCAAAGGTGTCTGCAGCAAATGCTCCAGCTGAACACTTCCCAAGCTGAGTTTGGTACCAAGAGACTAGCTGTGGTGGCCACATGCCCACCAAAGACATTCTATCACTCCCCCTCCTCAGCTGTACAGGGAGAGAAGCTGTAACTAGAGGCTTGTGGGTCGACATAAGGACAGAAAGATCATGCAGCAATTACTGTCATGGCCAAAACAACCTAGAAAATTCATCTATTACCAACTGGAAACAAAGTAGGAACACAGAATCATAGAATGTGTTAGGTTGAAAGGAACATCTAAAGATCATCTAGTCCAACTCCCTGCAGTAAGCAGGGACATCTTCATTAGATGAAAAAAAAAAACCAACCAAAACCAACCAACCAAAAAACCTTAAAACACCTCCCCTACTGCCCCCTTCTTCCCAGGCTCAACTTCATACCTGACTCCTCTACCTCCTCACCCCAAGAAGCACTGGGAGATGGGGAGTGTGGGTGGTGATCAGTTCATCACATGTTGTCCTTGCCACTACTTCCTCCTCATGGGGAGGACTCCTCACACTCTTCCTCTGCTCCAGTGTGGGGTCCCTCTCATGGGAGATACCCTCTGTGAACTACTCCAACATGATGCCTTCCTATAGGCTGCAGTTCATCATGAACTGGTCCAGCGTGGGTCCTTTCCACAAGGTCACAAGTCCTTCCAGTAAAACCTGCAGCAGTGTGGGCTTCTCTCTCCATGGGCTGCAGGTCCTGCCAGGAACTTGCTCCAGTGTGGGTTTCCCACAGGGTCACAGCATCCTTTGGGTGACCTGCTCTGGCATGGGGACCAGCATAGCCTGCAGGGGCGTGTCTGCTCCATCATCATCCTCCACAAGCTGCATCTCTGCTCCAGCACCTGGAACATGTCCTCCTCCTTCTTCACTGACCGTGGTTTCTCACATCTTCTCACTCCTTCCTCTAACTACCACTAGTATTTTTCCTTCTTAACTATGTTATCCCAGAGGCACTACCACCACCACTAACTGACTTGGCCTTGGTCAGCAGCAGGTCTGCCTTGGAGCCGGATGGCATTGACTCTGTCGGTCCTACGGGAAGCTTCTAGGAGCTTCTCACAGAAGCTACCCCTGCAGCCCCCCACTACCAAACCCTTGCCACACAAATTCTAAACACTGATAAAGGACAGGCAGGTCAGGCAGGCTGAAGAAATTTTCCACCAGCAAAATTCAACCTCATAAGGAAGCTGAGACTTTCATAGGGAGGGGATTCTCCCCCTCTACTCTGCCCTCGGGAGACCTCACCTGGAGTACTGTGTCCAGTGCTGGAACCCCCAACATAAGAAGGACATGGACCAGTNATGAGGCCCTGAGCAACCTGATCTAGTTGGGGGTGTCCCTGCTTCTTGCAGGGGGGTTGGACTAGATGACCTCTGGGAGTCCCTTCCAACTCCCACCATTCTATGATTGTATGATTCTATGATTCTATGATTCTATATCATCACAACCCCAACTCCAGACTCACCAACTGCCTGCCAGCCAGGGTCAGTTTTTAAGATGTAGAAAGCCTGGCTATGGGATGGACTGGAAAAGGCTACCTGGCCTCTCGGTTACTTCAGTTTCTGGTTTGCTTTGGGTTGGTTTGTTTGGGGTTTTTTAATATCTCTTACACATAATGTTACCACAGCTTCCTGAAGACTAACTTGGTAACACGCTCATGACCCATAAGCTGTCCACAGGCCTGAAGACATGCATATACTTCAATGTCTTGGAGGATCAGAGTTAAATAACAGCATTTAATTTCCTTTTTTTTTTCCAAACCATATTTTTGCAGTCACCTTTGCATTACCACTATATTATTCAAGCCCATTTTTGTGGCTCCTCTGATTGTCGGTGTTCTGTGCAGGTAACAGATGCCAGCACTTAGCAGTTGTAGTGTCTGAACTGCAGTGCACAGAAACGACTGGTACATCAACCACATTCATTCTTCTGTGCTAGAATAATCCCTGGAATGTATTAATTGCCAGTTATTGTTTAGATTTACTATCCAGCTCCACCTTCTGGTAAACTTGTATTAAATCTAACTTTTTAGCCACTTGCAAATGCTGAATACACCCTGTTCTCATCTTGACTCCAAAGCCTCTGGGTAGATATTCTCTCCCCTGTCCATCTAAGAGGGGAGTGATGAAGTGAATTTGGCAGGTGTCTGGCCTCCATCCAGGGTCAAACCACCACACTGACTCATGAAGCACCTAAGAGAGATGTATTCATATTTTGGCCTAAACACAGATATATTATGAATTTCAAAACTAGTCCCTAAATTAACCCAATTATGCAGGATCTTCTCTATGCTTTTGATGCTTTTATTTTCCTTTCCTACCTGTGAACATGCAGTTTTCTGCATCATCACCACTTGTATTAATGTGCTTCTGGTGTATATGGCTCCATCTCTACTAGTAAATGGAGTTGCAACACATGCTCAAGAACTAGCCATCCATCACCTGTAATGTTCTAGCACATTCCTTGCCCCAAGCCAACTGGATCCCCAAGGAGAAACACAAAGCACAGTTTAAGGGATGGTGCAGGCCAGTATTTCCCATGGGCATTCTGGGCAATATTAGGTATGGCCTTCCCCTTCACCATTCATTTAATTTTTCAGGATTGACATAGTCTACAGCTCCCATTTCTATTCCTTAGAATATGGAAGAGTGAAAAACTGGTCCACCACTGGAAGGTGCAGGAGATGCATCAGCACATACAGCTCTGGTATACATCTCACACAAACCATGACTGAAAAGATGCAAACTCCCCACAAGCAGGCCACCTTTGCATTGGGCTGCTGCTTACAGTGTACTAAGAATAAGCTCCTTTTTTTTTGTAGCAGTGTGCACACAGGTCACTTTTCAATATGTAGAAGGCTGAGGATGGCATATATATATTTTAATTTTCTCTTGAACCAAATTCTTAGCTTATTTCTGTCTTTCTACTCAACTGGCATTCAGCTGCACTATAGCTAATGGGAATTTGACTGAGTAAGAACTTAACATTTGTCTTCCTGCCAAGGGAAAACATCTTATTGTTTCTTGCTTATGTTACCATAGGGCATAAAATGTCTATTTTTAAACCAAAGTCCCATAGGCCTCAAGACAAAAGGAAAATATAGTTCCACCCCTCAAAGTGATCCTAAGACAGAAGACAATGGGCAGCTACAGACAGATGAATGAGCAGAGACACAGAGACAACGTCGGTCAGTGTGATGGGCTGCAACTTCACCATTGTCACCGTGGGCATCACAGGAAGAAAAACAACTGGAAAAAGAACGAAGCCAAGAGAGGCATTTCATTTACAGAAGAATTCACATCTCAGCACTTGGTGGAAGTCCAGAGGGAACAAGAACCGGAATTGTTGCAATGCTGGGTGAGAGGGGATGCAGAACCCCCTCTCCAGAAGCCAGAGATGCTTCTCCCTGCAAGCTGGCCCCGTGTGGGACTTGCACAACCTTCCAGTCACAGCGAGCTGGTACAGGCCAGCAACCACAAAAACACTTCCATCACAATTTTTCCAGCCAGCCAAGCAGGAAAGAGGCTGGTGGAGCAACTTCTGTCTATGATTACAGGGAAGTCCTCCAGGAATGAGGGTCAGAAAAGGAGAAAACAGGGTCTTTAGATCTGGAAATGTAGCATGCTGGCATTATGGTATGGCATCATGGGTTGGCCAAAGATTCCATGTCTTCTAAGTTAATAAGAGATGACAGGTCGCATAAGAGTTGACTGCAGACAGCTAGAAAGGAAAGATCATAGAATCATAGAATGATTAGGGTTAGAAGTGACTCCCAGAGGTCATCCAGTCCAACCTCCCTGCAAGAAGCAGGGACACCCCCAACTAGATCACGTTGCTCAGGGCCTCATCCAAACTGGCCTTGAACGTCTCCAGGCATGGGGCATCCACCACCTCCCTGGGCAACGTGTTCCAGTGCTCCACCACTCTCACAGGAAAGAACTTTTTCCTAATATCCAATCTAAATCTCCCTCTATTTTAAACCCATCATCCCTTGTCCTGTCACAACAGGCCCTACTGAACAGCCTCTCCCCATCTTTCTTGTAGGCCCCCTTGAGGTACTGGCAGACCGCTAGAAGGTCTCCCCGGAGCCTCCTCTTCTCCAGGCTCAACAGCCCCAACTCTCTCAGCCTGTCCTCGTAGGAAAGGTGCTCCAGCCCCTTTATCATCTTTGTGGCCTCCTCTGGACCCTCTCCAACTGGTCCATGTCCTTCTTGTGTTGGGGGTTCCAGAACTGGACACAGTACTCCAGGTGAGGTCTCCTGAGGGCAGAGTAGAGGAGGTACCTCGTTGTCAAAGTGTCCAATGTCAATGTTGAGACAATTGGGGTTTTTTGGACTGACAGTTTCGGACTGATGTAGAAGTGAAGGTGAGACCTTCCTCTCAAGCTAGATCAGGGGTTATGCCAATGGGTCCTGCTTACAGGATTTCTAAGAATATGTTTGAATGTGCACTTGGCACCGATTTAATTTGAGCACAGAGATGGGGAAAGGACAAGGTATCTGAGAAATAACTGTATTGAAAATTACTGAATCATCTACTGCTGTTGGAGCGCTGCTGGTACTTAGAAGCTGGTATATGATAAACAACACTTATGCTGCTGACATAAATCAAAGCAGAAAAGAGCCCCAGCGCTCTGACAGAATATGCTCCGTGTTCCTATGGGAATCTGTCCCAGAATTGCTTTTATTTGAATCTTCCTTTGTTTATTTTGCAAAACAGAAAAATATTCTGGAGGACTTTTGGCTCCTTCAACTCCTGCTTTGGATATTCCAACTTCCAACGAAAATCAGACGCTCTCTGGCTCCAGACTAGGAACTCCCCACTGTTTTCACTAACCACTAAGAGGTCTAGCACGTACAATTTTGAACAGAGTATCTAAATACAAAGAAATTTAAAATACTGTGACAGACTACAAGTTGTGGGTATTTAATCACAGATACATATTTGTATCCCATTACTGATTAAAGATGTGGAAACTTCCATTGAAGCTTGAAGCAAATAGTAAAAAATTATTAAATGTAGTGGGTTTCCACATAGTGTGTGAGAGATTTGAACTCAACTGGCAAGGAAAGCAAGTCAGAGTATTTTTAGAGTGGTGGCTATTGTCATTATAGGCCAAAACCCAAGTGAAGTGCTGAATTATCAAGAATAAAATGACAGGTTGTCAAAACAGCTTTCCTAGTGACCTCCAAGGTCATATAGGTAAAAATGAGACTAATAGGGAAAAGCTTTGCAAAGGACATCTGATTTGATTGGTGAGAAAATAGGATTAGGGACTCAGGAAGAAAACTGTGGTTTTCTAGATTTCTCAGGTTATTGAAGAGAAGAGACATGACCCTGAGTGTTTGAGACACTGGTACCTCAGACACATCCCTGCCTGTCTGCATTAGCTTCTTAGTACTGCTTGCCAGGCCTGACATTGTAAAAAACAAGAACAGATAACTCAAAGGAAGAGACTACAAACAACAGAAAATAGTAGGGAGAGACTGTAGCCAAGCAGCCCTCATTTCATCAGCATCTGGTAGTGATGGCCATTCACTACCCGACTGAAATAGCTAGGGGATGAGGGAGAGGGAAAGATGTGGAGAGGCTGTTCAGTAGGGCCTGTTGTGACAGGACAAGGGGTGATGGGTTTAAAATAGAGGGAGGGAGATTTAGATTGGATATTAGGAAAAAGTTCTTTGCTGTGAGAGTGGTGGAGCGCTGGATCAGGTTGCCCAGGGAGGTGGTGGATGCCCCTGGATCCCTGGAGACGTTCAAGGCCAGGTTGGATGAGGCCCTGAGCAACCTGATCTAGTTGGGGGGTGTCCCTGCTTCTTGCAGGGGGGTTGGACTGAATGCCCTCTGGGAGTCCCTTCCAACTCCAGCCGTTCTATGATTCTATGAAGCAGGCCCCACAGACACCTTCCCTGACCGCTGTGTCCTTGGGCTTAGCTGCCACATGGAACAGCACCATCTACCTCATGCTGGTGCTTTAGGTGGGCACAGGCTGACACTGATGCAAGCAAACCCAGTGCTAAACCCTTCCTCCAGCCTGCTCCCCTCCTTGTGCTGCTCTGTGCATCTGTGCCCCCACACGGTCAGCCAGGCAAAGAAACCGCAGCGAACGGTTGCCAGAGGAAAAGGCCAAGGCAGGACCTGGGCTGGAGGCACAAAGCAGGGCTGGCTCACTGCCTGCTTGTAAAGCCAGTGTGGAAACTGTGCCCCAGGCTGGGACATGGACACGCTTGAAGGACATATGCAGCAGAGCAGTCTGCACCTGTCCCACCTCCCAGTGTGACCACCAGCCCTCGTGGGTGCTCTGATCATTAAATAGCTTCCTTTCCAGTGAACTGCACTTGAGCCTAATTTGCCCCACTGTTAATATACCTCTTTGAGCACCTTTAATATAAGATTTTAATGAGGACTATAAGGAAAATCTTTGTTAGCCAGCACCAGGGAAAACATCCAGCTGTTTTACCTTCCGTGTGGCAATGGCCACTCTCATCGCCTCTGGCTGACATCCTAGTTAAACCACCCAGATGTGCTGGCCAAGCAGCTCTTGACAATTATTATTTTAAAATTCATTCAAAATGAAGCAAAAGACTGAGGGATAAAGGCAAGGAACTGAAAGGCTAAAGTCATCATTGCCTGTCATACACTTGGGGATTTCATGGGAGGGATTTCTGGAGGCAGAGAGATTGGAGTGTAGGAGCTCAGTGGTACTTTGTCCCTGTCACTGCCATGTCAGGGGCATGGCACTGGGGAGTTGATGAGCAGTAAGGCCAGATCCTCACTGCTCACCATGCTCAGTTTTCTCATGACAAAGACACCAGCTAAGGGTTTTTTTTTACCATAGAGCATTGCTTTTCCCTGTGGCGAGGTACTACAACATCCTACAGTCACAGTGCACTGTGATATTTTTGCTAGGTAAAATGTTACCTCTCACAACAGTGATTGCTGTGGTTATCATCATCATCATCATCATCATCATCATCATCATCATCATCATCATCATCATCACTACCTCTCCAGAATGGTTTTGCAACACTGACAGGACCACACAGCTCCAACTCACATGATCTGCTTCAGCTTACACTCCAGATCACACCACATCACAGCTCCTACTCTTTCAGTAACACCATGGTACCTGAGGTGGCCTTTCATCTCTTGCCATGTCAACACTGCACAGATCCCTAAAGGAAGTTCAGGCAGTAGGACAGGAGGGAAGGATGGGCAGCTGCAAATCTTTACTGGCAGCAGATGGAACTACCTGGCTGTTCCTTTGCACTGCAGAGTTCAGTGCAAACAAAAACACGTGGTGGGGGGAACGCTGTGTTCAGAGAAAACCAAATATTTCTCTGCCTCTGTGAAGGCACCGTGGCCTGGAGGATGAAGTGCCACTGCTGAGTGAAGGCCACCCATCTGAGGCAATGTCTGACTGAGTGCTCTGCCTGGACTAGGATTTTCCTCGAACCACAACCCTGCATAAACCTCAAATTATCAGGAGAAAGAAAAGACCCTAAATGAGGTGTTTGTGGCGAGACAGTCTCCATTTAAATAAACCTGAAGCGACAAGGAGTTTTCTGTGGGACTGGCAAAAAGAAGCTTTGTGGTACAAGGATGGGGACGTTGGGGTGACCCAGGAGTCAGGGTGTCCAGGATGCTTGGGGAAGCAGGAGGAACAGTGCTGCTATCAGTATCTTGGAGATGGGGAGAAGAGCCCCAGCTGGAAGCTGGAGCAGAGCTGGCTGTTTCCCCTCCCAGGCCCTGGCCAGAACTGGGGGAACACGTCCTTGGTGCTGCCACATGGGATAATTCAGTGTGTCCCCTCCTTGACCTGCAGGCAGGAGTTCTGCCAGTGAAACAAAAACAAAACCTCTCGGACTAAGTACATAGAAACTGTAGTCTCAGCTGGAAATGGCTTTCTGCAGTCCTGGGGCCTCTCTCAAAAGACAAGTCAGCATTTTACAGCGGTCTGGGTACCAGAACTAGGTACAAATGGAACTGATGCTTGTTGAAGACATCTAGCAGAGCTAGTTGCTATTGGATAATGCATTCCATTGAAGTGGAAATGTTTCACAAGCCTGTGACAATTTCTTGGACATTTTATGTCAGACATCAAGCTGGTGGTGATGCTCTATCACTATCAAAACACCAGGGTTTCTCTGATGAAAGTCTTGGTCTGTGACCCTGAAATTACTTCCTATAATGGATTTTTTTTTCTAGTTTATATTTTGATTTAATATTTTCAAAAGAGGATTTCAAAAACTTTTGATCTCTCTGAAATGAGCATTTTCTAGAGCGTTATTTCACAGGAGCATTTATATTTCAGAGGTGGAGGAATGGATCCTCACTTATTAAATCCCTCCATAAAAAAAAACATTAAAGATATTCCATTTTCCACACGTATCAAAGCTATTATCAGTCTGAGCTAAAAAATCTTTATTTTCTCATTCTTCTTCATGAGCATAGCACTAGAGCAAATCTGCAATCCTCCTGAGGAACTCACCTAGTGGAAGCAGCAACTCAGGAGTGCCACATCTTCCCAGGGAACGTGTCTGAACCTCCCCAAACGTTTGACCTCTCTCTGATAGCCTGCACGGACGCTAATGACTCTAACGCCTCTCACGCTCTCTGCCTAATGACAGCAACTCCTGTTGCCAATTAGATGAGATTAGGGGAGAGCTGTCTTGTGCATACTGTACATGACAGCCTATTCCTAGAGCCATATATTGCCTCTAAATTGGCTAATGCCGAATTCAGGATGGAAATGGAAAGCTATTTGTGGGAGGCTTGTCCTGAGTCCCCAGCAGGGTGTGAGAATTTGTACTTAGTGCTGATGGTCGGGTTATGCCATATTGCTGATGGATGTAGAAGAGGGCTGCCAAGAAGAGACTCCAGGACCATTTCCTAAATAGCAGTGATAAAAATTACTGTTGGAACCCGAATCTGCACTGTTTTCCTATATTCCAGGCAACTCCGAGCTGCCTAAGGGAGCAAGGACAGAATTCGCCCTCAGAGTATCATTATGTGAGGTTTTTGTACACTAAGCTTTTTATACCCACCTCACAAGAAGGAGGACCAAAAGGGAAAACTTGGCAGGAGACTGAGGAAGAAAAAAAGTAGAGAAAGAAAAACAGCCTAAGGGGCTCACCAGGACTGGAGGCTGTGCGAGAGCACCATCGCATCCGACCACGTCATATCGCTGCACGGTCAGAGGTGTCTCAGGAACTCAGGGAAAAACTGGGCCAGAGTCATTGCAAACCCAAGTTTTCATGCATTCCATTTGCTTTCTGGAGTCTAGGTAGGGACTGGGTTTAAAATGCAAATTTTGGTATAAAAGGTCCTTTAAAAAAAAAAAATTGTCTCTGATACTTTAAATGTGACAATAAATTTTTGCTGATTGAAGGTTTCTATTATAAATTCACATTGCACAGAAAAGACTCTTTCTTAGAGGCAGGACTCATTCTAAAAATGTAATTTAGTAGTTGTTTTCCTGATTTCTGAAAAATGTTTCAAAATCCTGAAATGTGAATTACAATAGACTGCATTATATTTAGAGCTTTGTTGATATTTACTTTGTTTGGTTTATTTATTTGGTTGGTTGGGTTTTTTATGTTTATTTTGTTCAAATTTCCAATATTTATTTATTTTCAAATTGTTCACACCACTGGAAAAGTTACAGGAGAAATCCAAAAACTCGACTGCTCTTTTCCAAAGCTGATGAATTTGTATGTTGGCAGTTTCTGTTTCAAATTTTTTTTCCCTCTTAAACTAGTTTTTCCAAGTTGACAGAGTCTTAAAAAGCCATATCAAAAAATCCCAACCCCTCTAAAATTAAATAAAAGCATTGACATTCAGAATGGTATTTGCTTTCAGTGATCAAAAGAAAAAGCAGTAAATATAAAACTGTATTTGGGAAAAATAGAAAAAACCTGTAAAAACTTTAAAAGCTGAAAAATATTCTAGCTTTGTTCACACAAAGCAGAAACAATTTTGTATTTTGGGCTTTTGTGCAATATAGTTCTGAGGTTTTTCTAACAGCTTTACTCCACTCATGCATGTACAGTGGAAAAAAACCCAAAGAGGGGTATGTTTAAAGCTACACTGTTTTTCTCCAGGGTGATTGGAAATTGTCCTTTCTGATGCCTATAGCAGATGCAATTTTTACTCTGCAAAAAGAAAATATATCTACTCTCCCCCCCTACACACACATGAACTTCTTTAAATAGGGAGGAATTTTAAGGAGCAACGTCCGCACTAACGTTCGGAGCGTGTAAGAATCAATTCCCCTTCAGTTTTATTTTCCCATATGCTGAGTGGCAAAGCCACACAACAGACAGGTCATATAAAAAAATAAAAAGAAGGGATATATATCTGCTCACACATCCTTATTTTTATTGTTTTTTTTTCTCTTTACACAGATTCTTGCAGAGTTTTGTGTTTGCAATCAGATCCAGTTTTAACTTTCACCCTCCAGAAACTATATTTGTCTCCAGTCCATCCCTCTTGTTGGTCACAGGGAAGAATTGCTTTTCTGGCAATTTTTAGATCCCTTCTGCCTTCCTGTGGCAATTTAGTAATTCCCTATCAGGAGGTTCTGACTGACTTCCCCAGGAGCAGACCCCTCTACCAGGGGGAAATGTCAGGACCTGATATTCCCTTCCCTTTATCTTCAGCTACAGGGAAAAAAAAAAAATAAATTAAAGAAAGACTATGAGACATATTTGTCCCTGCTTAATTTTGGGTTACCAGATCATGTTAAAATGAGGAATGCATTGATTACAATCTCAAGAATCTAAAAAGGGTCATAAAATAAATAAATATCCATTCCTTCATCCCTTACCTCTTTGCTGTCTTTCCTACATTTCACATTTACTATTCTGCAACGTGAAACCATTGTTCAGAACTTTATTTTCATTTTCCTGATTCTGTTTTCCCTGTATCCACATTCCACGCTCCCATTAAATTCTTCCTCATTTTTCCTCTCCCTCTATTAGTCTGAAAGTGTTGTGCCAGACCTTCACCCACAGACAGCTTTTGTCACCTATAATCAGGAGTCTCTAAACAATTCCTCATTAAGTTTGATTGGTGTGTTGGTTTAAGGCATAATGTTCACCAGCTGATCTTAGTAGCTGTGTAGGTTAGCAATTTATGTCATAACCACAGTCACCATCTCCACTTCAATGAATTAATTCAGCACCCTGCTTCTATTTTATCCCAGAAGCTCACAGAAATATTTCTCATCGTCTGTAATGTTCAGGTCTGTGGTATTTTGAGCCAGGTCTGAGGAATAACCATGACCTGCCATGGTAGTGCCTCTAGTTTATCCCCTGTGTTGTGATTATGGGAGAACTGGGATGTGAAGGTTGCAGAAATCAGCGGTTCTTTCACGGGACTGACTCCTTTGCCTGCCCACCCCACGGCCGTGAGATCTCTGCCAAAGTCACACAGCAGATCAGATGCTGGTTCATCTGCAGCCAGTAACAGAATATTTTGGGCAAGTGTATATCCCACCAGGTCAGCTGCTAATATTTCGCTCTTGCTTTCCAGTGAGGCAGGAGGGCATGAGATACTCTGACTAAGACCCAACTTGCACATTCCCACTAAAGCTTTATTTGGCTGCATTGCAACATCTGTGTTGTGCTGAGTCCTGTGTCTCTCCGTGCTTCCAGGGCCAAACTCATCTACCATCACAGGCAGCACTGGAAAATGGCCACTACTGCTGTGGCTGGTCCCAACTTACTGGCTAAAAGGAAAATATAAAAGGATCATTTGGGATTTTAAAAGGTGCCCAATAGGTGAGGGGGTGGTACCCCTCTAGGCAGTATCAGGCCAGAGTTACTCCCCAGGCACTCCTCCCACACAAGAGGTGCACACCCTTGAAATCTAATAAAAAGAGCAAACAGCACCCCATAATTTTTCCCCCAAGCACTGACTGAAAGGTGACATTACACAATAAGAGTAAATCTCCCTCTCTGCTTATACAAGCCGAGTACCCGGCGACATTTCAGCCATACCTCCCAAACCAAAATAGCAATGGCTGAAATACAACCTGCGTCCTGTTGTCAAAAACAAGTGCGAGTATTGTAGTTAATGCTTGGCAGCAAGCCGGGGAGCCAAAGTTCACCAGAGGGGCCCCGCTGGGGATTCCTGGAGGCACCGTATAAATCCCCGCTCCCCGCCACAGGCAGAGACTCCACGCTGCGTGTGGGAGCGCCCCGAGAGCTACGGCCCAGGCTCCCGGCCCCAAACACCCGTCACGGCCCAGAACACCTAACCAGAATACACACGCTCCACAGGTGCTCACCGGCACGAGGGCCAAGGGCAGCTCTTTGCTCCATGCACACAGATAATCTGTTCTTCATTTGATACAAAGGGGTGAGCTGGATCTTAGAATTGTTAGCCAGTCACTGAGGCTTTCATAGAATCATAGAATTTTAAGGCTGGAAATGACCCCTAAGATCATCCAGTCCAACCATTAACCTACCGCCACCAAGTCTACCCTTAGACCATGTCCTCAAGCACCGCATCTCCCTGTCTGTTAAACCCCTCCAGGGATGGGGACTCAACCCCCTCCCTGGGCAGCTGTTCCAGTGCTTGAGGACTCTCTCAGGACAGAAGTTCTTCCTAAGATCCAACCTAAATTTTCCCTGGTGCAGCTTGAGGCCATTACCTCGAGTTCTGTCACCTGTTACTGGGGAGAAGAGGCCAACCCCCACCTCACTGCAACCTCCTTTCAGGGAGTTGTAGAGAGCAATAAGGTCTCCCCTCAGTCTCCTCTTCTCCACACTAAACCCCCCCAGCTCCCTCAGCCTCCTCGTAGGGCCTGTTCTCCAGACCCTTCACCATCCTCGTTGCCCTTCTCTGGACACGCTCCAGCACCTCAACGTCCTTCTTGAAGTGAGGGGCCCAAAACTGCCTTTCATTCGTCTCTCACTAGGCTTGAGGCCTCACGAGGCTCAGGCCTTGATTATCAGATGATAATCGAGGCCTGAGCCGTTCAGCTCTCACTGGCCCAGCCCACAACATGAATCTCCCCACTGGTAATTCAGTTTCTGACTTAACAGCTCAAAGTCAATGCACTGCACATCTTTCAGGGAGTCCTGCAGCCTTACTTTAAAGGTAAGAGTGAGGCAGAGTTTACCTTATTTGTTGCTTATCTGTCCAGAAGCTTAAGTACATCCACTATTAAAAAACTTAAGTACATCCACTATTAAAATCTTAAGAACATCCACTATTAAAAACCTTTGGTGTGAATTGTTCAGCTTCTAGATCCTGTTATACCTTTGTCTGTTAGACTGAAGGGCCCTGTAATATCAGATATCTTCTCCTCACATAAGTAATTATAGAACATGATTGAATCGTTTCTTAAGCTCTTTTGCAAGTGAAACAAACAGATCCCTTCTAATCTCTCATAGTAAGCATGTTTTCCAGGCCACAAACTGTCCTGGCAGGAGTCAACGGAGTCAACTGAAGTCTGTGGAGCTATACCAGTCCTTGCTTGCTTAGGATCTGATCCCCAAAATGCTAACATGAATATTTACAAACTTGAAGGAGTCTAGGTATGTAGCTAGACACCTTCTAGTTTCAGATCTTTTATTCAGTATTCACTGTGTCAAAAGAGCACAAACACTCTCATTAAATACAGAACATTTGTACACCTACTCAAATACACAGACTACTGGAAAATGCAAAACTAAGCAAACTTATTTTATCCCATCTTAACAACTGAAATGTTAATATTTCTCAGAGAAATAAAGTTTGATTTTAGCAAAAAAAATGTCAGAACACTGCACTTTCATGTTCTTCAGTGCAGATACACCGTATCAACGCTGCCCAGATAAACCATTTCCCTGCTGATCAGTCCTGCTGCTGTGAATCTGCACTGTCTTGTCGTGCTAAATTGCCTTGCAAGGACTGCAGGTTGGTACTCTAACGAATGCCCTCAGTGCTCTGTGATGCTACATGCTCCCTGATGAGGTCACACTCCCTCTTGCATCCAGAGCCAGGCAGAAACTGGGCAACAAGAAACGGGTATGGCACTGTGGGAAATGGGAACTTCCAGGGAGCTTAGTTGTAGGAAAAGATCTACAGGCTCAGTTATAACACCAGTGTTTGGCCTAATGCTGGATCAAGCTGCTCTGAAGCATTTTAGATAAGCAGAACATGATAGCATTGTCTGATTTGAGTTGAAAGAAGACTGAAGTATTTCATACTCATGGTGTGTCTCTGCAAAAGGTCCTGTCAACTGCTTTTCACACATATGCATGTACAAAGACATTTCACACATGTCTACATGCACACTACACATAAAAACAGAACTGTCTTATGGACTACAACACACACTCACACACATATATATAACTAAATCACAAGCAAACACACGTGCCCTGAACATAAGCAGTCAGCATACCTATAAATTAGATTGTTAGTCTATATAGGTATCTTGTCCAAAGTGCCTCCACCTTCAGAAGCGATGAATTTTAGGACAGGATGAGTTGCTTGCTTTGAAAGTTACTCTCCACTTAATACAAAGTGGCTGATTGGGACTCAAAGTTAAATTGTAAGATGGCTAAAAATACACATAGAATCACTTGGGTTGGAAGAGACCTTTAAGATCATCAAGTCCAACCAAGCCTAACCCTGCCTAGTTCACCACCATGTCCTTCAGCACATCATCTGCTTACCTTTTAAATACCTCCAGGGGTGGTGACCCCAACACTTCCCCTGGCAGCCTGTTCCAATGACTAACACCACTTTCAGTAAAAAAACCCATCACATTACATGCACACCAGCACATAAACATGTAGTTATCCTATGGATGCATGCAAGCACAAAGCATGAGTATATAGTACCTCTAATACAAACCCAATCATCTAGGTTGCTAATAGAAACTCCCAGCTCCCAAAATTTAAAGCAGGTCCTGCTGTTTCCTTCATGCCTTTCCTTAAACTTCACCTCATCCAGCAAAATGATCACTACACAATCACAAATCTACTTATACAAAGAATATGTTACTCTTCTGTCATCAAAGATGTAAAGATCAGATTGAAAACATGAATCTGACAAGAGAAAAAAAAAAAAAAAAGAGAAGGATAAAGTGGACAAAAGAACCCAAAATCTATAATTTCCCCCAATCTTATGACTCACTTGGTCTTGCTCCATTATTTTTAACACTGCTGGCAACAATACTATAAGCCCATACACATTAAAAACACATTCACAAGGAAAACCTAAAAACATAAACACACGTAGATATTACTGGCATTAACTCAATATGTGTGTGCATATCTTGCCACCACTGTGCAACTGTGGATGTACCAAGTGTATGGATGAGGTTACACACTGCAAAATATATATATATGTGTAACATCTGCAAATACTCAACATGCATCCTGCACAATACAGTCACACCACCACAGTTATGCACATGCAAACACTGCAAACCCACATACCTGCAATTTTGGAAGAACAGAATAGTCTGACTTTCAGAGGAGAAGTAATGAAAATATTTTCACTTGTAACTGATACTTTGAAAGTAAATGGAAAAATTCTGTTTTGGTTCAAATAAAAATGTCGATTTTTTTGGTTAAAAAATAAGAAATGAAATGCTTTTATGTCAAAACAGCAATTTAAAATGACAGATTTTCTTCAGTGTAAGTTTAAATTGTTGTTTTGTTTTTAAAAAAAGAATGAAGGGAAACAAAATTGAACATTGTGTTTCAATGGGCCAATCCTAGACAAAAAAACACTGGAGAAAATTAAAACCAACCAGAGAAATTGTAATGAAACTTTTTCATTCAAGTTTTCTCTTGGGAACCTTTACTTTGTAGACAGTGGTAATGCCTGCCTACAACTCCCTTCTTATTCCACACATGTGTGTGATCTGTAAGAGTATTTCATAAGGGCACCCTGTGCACTTCACACACACACACACAGGCTCACTCAGGCACTGTGTGTTTGTGTTTTCGGCATGTGTGCAAGCATCAAACATGTGTTGGCCCGCAGCAGACACACACATGTGGTCTCTGTTAAGAAACCCAAGAAATAAAGGCAATTTTAGATCAAGTGAGCTGTGGTCCCTTGGCTCAGGTTCTACTGCAGGTGATTCTATAAACAAAGTTTAGTGCCAATGTGAAAGAACAAATACACTATAAATAGTTCACGACTTCCAAAACCCCCTGTCTCATTCCAGTACTTGTTCTAAACCAAACCAGCAGATGGGCTGAGAGCACTTCAAACCCCACTCCTTGAAATAAAATGCTGGAAATAAAGGAGAACAGCATGAAGGCAGTAAAACAAAATAGGAAAGGGGGATGTGGGAGGTGGGCAGGGAGGGTGCAGAGGAGACAGGCTGCAATTTATTGGGGAGGGTGCTGGGTACGTAAGCAAAGCCAGAGTGGAAGGAAGAAAGGGGACATCACCTTGGCTGATGGTAATTGTCATTAACTTGCAGCAGGGCTATGAAATTGCAGGCTGGGTGCAAGTGCACACAGCCCACCTCCAAACCAAACCTCCTCAGCCTCGGAGTCTTCTCTGCACCGAGTGATTTAATGCCCTGGTCCATGCGGTTTATTTACTGCCTCCTGCTCCATTTAATTGAGCCCAGGGGCCTTCACACCAGTACGGGTCAGTGACGAAGCATTTGTTACCTGTGCCAGGCAGCACACCCGAGGCAGGGAGAGGGAGGGAAAAGGCAACAGTTGGAGCCTGTGTTTCACTGTGGATGCTGATTAGTTTGGCGAAGCAGGAGGTTGCTATGACATCTGGAGAGAGTTTGCGAGGAACTGAGACACCACGGGGCTGATGCAGCAGACTTTGTGTGTCATGTGCATTTACACACAGGTGTTAGCAGAACTTGTCAAAAATCCCCAAATTATCTGGTGCAGATTAAGTACCCTAAACACAGTTAAGTAGGCAATTGGTTTAACTGTAACCTTTATAGCTGCTGAACGTCAAATAACATCAATTACCGTGCATTTAAGAGTAAGAAAACGAGAGCATTAAGGTATTTACCTACACCAAAAATAGGGCATTGTGGCAACTAAACAAGGTGAGACAGCATTACTGTTAGGTTATTAAAATTAAGACCTACTGAGATTAAATAAAACTGGAATTTTATGTAAATCATTATTACCATGTGCTGGAATTATACTTTAATTCTACTGGCTGAAAAAAAACCCGGTCTTCAGTGCTTCTGGAAAAGGCTCCGCAGCAATATAGTGGCAATGAGAGAGTGATAATGGAGCTCCAGGACAGGCCACTATAATATGACAACATATAATAATTTAGGGTACACATGCAGCAGTGCCATGGAGAGGTAGGGTCCAGAAACAGTCGTTCTGCACTAGCATGGTGATCCACACAGCCCCATCCACCCCGCTGGGACACACGCTCCGTTATGTCCTGAAGAGCGCAGGGCTGTGGGACTAGCTCAGTGCACCGTGCCAGGCAGGCTCAGCTTTAGGAAACTCTCTTCTCATGGAATCATAGAATCATAGAATGATTAGAGTTGGGAGGGACTCCCAGAGGTCATCTAGTCCAACCCCCCTGCAAGAAGCAGGGACACCCCCAACTAGATCAG
>VXBZ01010961.1:98929-125733 GCA_013399135.1 Heliornis fulica | reverse complement strand
GCTGCTGGGCCGCAAGAGCACATTGTCGGCCATGTTGAGCCCCTCACCCACCAGCACTCCCCAGTCCTTCTCCTCAGGGCTGCTCTGGAGTCACTCTCCGACCAGTCTGTAGTTGTGCCTGGGATTGCCCCGACCCAGATGCTTTTCAGGAAGCATGCTGTGAGAGGAACAGCAGGGCTGGGAGCACATGGCTCAGGAATAGGAACAAGCTGGTCATAAATGCCACACATCAGACAAATAAGATTACAAGTACCAAAGACCTGTGTGTGTACTGCAGTCAGTATAAGAAAACATAGAGGAAGAAGTGTGTGTGTGTGTGTGTGTGTGTGTGTGTGTGTGTGTGTGTGTGTGTGTGTGTGAGGTGGGGTGCAGAATGGATTTTTTTTATCTTATACATGCTTCATTGCTACTATTCATTGCTACATAGATGTCTGGCAGCTAGATAGACAGCCATATCTTACAACAGCAACTATCAGAGACTAAGCAAATAGGCATTTCAGCAGGCATGGCATGTCCAAAAAGCATTAAAGCAAACAACTTTGGTTTTCTTTCAGAAAGGTTGTGGCAATTATCCCTGAAAAGGAAGACCTCATCTCCATCACATGGCCAATCACAAAGGGACACTGATAAAATAGCTACAATTTTTTCCAAAGTGTCATAAATTCCTCACTGTGCTATTCCAGGGCAGAGAGAAGTCCTGGAAAGTTACTAGTGAGAAAATTTGGTGCTTAGAGCTTCAGTGTAAGCAAATCCAGGAGCACTACAAAGAGCAATAATAAAATAAACTTAAAAGAAAAAAGTGGAAAAGCAAAATGTTGCCATGACAAGTGTCTCAGATATGTGACACCTGAGCAAGAAATGCCCCAAATGAAACTGTTCCTTCTGGAGAAATCTCATCCTGGAAAAAAAGTCTAACTGTGTTTGTTTGACCCTGACTGGAGGCCAGACTCCCATCAAAGTCTGTCTATCACTCCCCTCTTAGCTGGACAGGGGAGAAAATATCTGTTGAGAGGCTTTGGAGTGAGATAAGGACAGGGAGAGATCATTCTGCAATTGGTGTCATGGGCAAAACAGACTCAACACAGAAGAAAGGACAGAAAACTCTCTGATTTATTACACTACACTACAGAAACACACAGAAACCAGAGTCAGATCATGAGAAGTATAAACAGCTCTTAAAACACCACCCCCCACACACCCCTCCCTTCTTTGCAGACTTAACTTTATTCATGATTTTCCCCTCCCCAGGATGACAAGGGAGGAAAAGGAGCAGGGAGTGAGGAATGGAGGCTTTGGGCTCTGGTCAGTTCCTCATGAATTGTTTTCCTCTTGGGGCAAGGGTGGGGGTGAGGGGGGGCATTTCTTACATTCATCCCCTGTGCCAGCCACCACACAAGCAGATAAAACTTTGTTCATAATCATAAGAGTGGTTGGTCTTCCCTGGGAGCACAGATAGACCTGTCCACCTCAAACACACAATCAAGACATAAGAGCAGAAGAAAAAAGGCCACTGCGCTCACTGCATAGAGGAATCCAGCCTGGCAGGCTGGGGGGCTGGAGCACCCACACCACCACAACTGAGGGCAAGTGGTGCCCTTGAGTTAGAGCAATGAGTTACATTTACACCTTTATAAAACCATTAATGTCTATAAATATGTCAAGGGTGAGTGTCAGGAGGATGGAGCCAGGCTCTTCTCAGAGGTGGCCAGTGATAGGACGAGGGGAAATGGTTCCAAACTGGAACATAGAAAGTTCCAGATGAATATAAGGAGGAACTTTTCCCCTGTGAGGGTGGTGGATCACTGGGACAGGCTGCCCAGAGAGGTTGTGGAGTCTCCTTCTCTGGAGACATTCCAGACCAATCTGGACACCTTCACATGTGATCCTGCTAGGTGATCCTGCTCAGGCAGGGGGGTGGACAAGAAGATCTTTTGAGGTCCCTTCCAACTCCTGACGTTCTGTGATTCTGTGTGATTCACAAACTACACACAAAATTCCACACACTTTATAGGTTTGAAATAAACAATTCCTCTTAGCCAAAAGAAACCTTTTGCCAGGCAGTTTTACTGGGAGCTGCCCTAAAAAGAATCCACATTATACCATGTTAGTCACTATAGGTTTTATAGGAATATTATACAATGTAAATATGCTAATAGATTATCCTCCTCATGTTTGATTTTATTCTAATTAAATGTAACCAAAAAATAAAATAAAAAAGGACAATAAATATTTCTTTAGTGGGACCATTTATATAAAAACTGCACTCTAACTCCAGATGGTAATAGTGAACATTATGTGGGCATGACTGAATAAAACCTGAACGTTGCAGTATCTTGGCAAGATATCACACAGAATTAAAACACATTCCAGAAATGTAGGCAACACCAGTCAAATGCTTTGAGTGGATGAAGAATGACATTGCTGGATAAGGGCAGAAAATTAACACATTCATCTGCCACTGGTATCGAGCTTGTCCAGCAAGTTAAGGACTCACAGTCCTTAGACATTCCTCAGTGAGAAAATCAGTATAATCTTTGCTGTCTGGCTGGAATAAAGGTGAGAATAAAAATAGAAGAACTCTGAGCCATCTCTCCTAAGTTTTAAAGTGTTAAACCATAGTACATTTAGGGTAATT
The DNA here is from genome assembly GCA_013399135.1 of Heliornis fulica. Classification (NCBI taxonomy): domain Eukaryota; kingdom Metazoa; phylum Chordata; class Aves; order Gruiformes; family Heliornithidae; genus Heliornis; species Heliornis fulica. Next base: position 123,098 of record VXBZ01010961.1, on the reverse strand, counting down.
TAATGGTTGTATTGCCAAATATTTGGAAAGTTTCAAAATGAATACAATCTGCAAGATCAGAGAGCTAGAAGGTGACACCTTACCAGCAGAAACCAGTTCATCAGGGTGATTTCTCAGCTTTAGACTGCAATAGTACAAAGATGCTGTATTTGAAGGAAGTGAACTGCAAGGAATAAAGATAACTAGCTAGATATGCTCAGTGAGATCTTTTAAAACCACTTGAAAAGCAGAGACAGACAGAATACCTTTCATCACCATAGGTTGGGTCATGAGATTATGGGTTACACATACAATACTATTTAGGCATTTAACTGGCTTGAGAAATGTGGTTCTCTACTCTGAAATATAAGGAAAGGAGCTTTATAGTGTCTTCCCTATAAGATTTTTCATTAAAGAAATAAAGTACTTCATGGCAAATACTGATGAAAAAAAGACCCAACTGTCTTTTGGTTCTTGATAAAGTGAGGAAAAGCTTTTAAATAATGAGTGAACTGGGAGAATGTGTGTGTGTGTGTCATTTATATTACATGCTTAATTAGCAGAGGTGGGTGTTACTTGCAATGTAGCCAGCCATGGATGGTTTTACCAAGTCAAATGTTTTCTACTAAAGGGTCTGAATAATTTTACCAAATGGAAGGAGACCTGAGTATAAAACATCAGGCTTCAATTGCTTCAGAAAGTAAGTCAGAGGTAAGGTTCAGTCATTAGAGTACACAGGATTTGATAAGGAACTGTTATGTGTCCATCCTCAAAATCCCCTTCTTTCCTGCTGTGCAAAAACAAGAGCATTATTTGGCTATGAGTAAACCACAGAATATGAAACATCTGGGAGGGTGATTAGACAGAAGGAAGGGCAAAGATGAAAGCATTTATGTATTCCTGTTCCTTCCCTGAAAGAGTTATTTGTATGCAGTATGTCTTCCAAAAGCACTGGGTATGCTGTAGTATGGGGAAAGAGGGGCTTGAGTCAGTATCTCTGTTGAGGACAGCACTTAAGCAGAGCAAGCAGACTCTGCATGTGCAGGAAGAAACATATTTCTGGCAACAGACCAGATAGATAAAGGGTGTCATACAGAAATCTGCCTCACTCAGATTCACAGATTCACAGCAAAGACAAGACGTGAAAAAATGGGAGAAAGCAGGTGCCAGAGAACACCCAGGAAAGCCCTTCTCACCCTGGCTGAAATGGGAATGCAGTGGAAATCTGCACCCTGGATACCAGTCAGAGCTCCATGGGTGTCCAGCCTGCCCTGGAGGTGACAGCCCCAGAGGGACAGTGTTTAGAAGGTGGTCACATGGCAAGATGTAACAGTCGAGGCTGTCATGGCACTGTAAGGTAGCACCATGTAAATGATTTTTTGAGTGCCTTTTTTGAGTTTCCTTTTTTCAGACCTTACTTGGCAGCAGTCTGTTGTGTTAAAAATGAAGTGACTGGCTCCCTCCTCCTTCATCCCACAGAGCACCCTGCTGTGAGAAATGATGAGGCTTGCCACCACCCTTTCCAGCTTGCTGCATTCATCTGTCCATTCATTAATCCTGTTAATCAAGGGGGTAGCAGCTCTAAGGAGCCAAGTGAGGAGCAGAGAAAAGTACTGTAAGTGATGAGGTTTAGACCCTGAGGATTCCTGCAGAGGGAAAACTCATAGGAGATAGACACACACTCCTCCCCCTGCCCCTGGTAGCTCCTCTTGCACTGCCTTCACAGTGACTCTGCTCCATCAGGAATCTGCATGGCATTGATCCTCCTCTAAGGAGCCTCCTTCAAGACCTGAAGCACAGCAGAAGCAATTGGGAGGTGACCACCAGCACAGGGGGAGTAGCTGACAGATCAGTCAGAGAAAAAAAAAGGAGTAAAATTGTATAAGATCTATAGGGGAAGTTGCCCACCTTGCTCTCAGAGAGGGGCGTATGAACTTCTTCAACACAACATTCCCTGTTAAGGGAGGAACTAAGGATTGAGCCCAACAAATGATATCCTGGAAACTCAGATTGCAAACCATGAACAGGGTACAAAGAGAGATGGACAACAGATTTCCTTATTTGCACACAAGTGGAAGGGCAATGGCCAGTTTGGAATTGCTACCTGCAAACCTTGGGAGGAGTAATCTCTTCCACAGTGGATTGTCTCATCCACTTTCTACTGACTGCTATAAATTTAAATATTTTTATGCAAGTTTGGTTTTATGCAACATGCAAATATTTTCATGCTATGCAGGTAGCATAGCAAAGCTTATTTCTGACTGTCTGGACAGAGTACTTTAGCTTCCATGTTTCTGGTAGTGGGCTCAAGGTGAGGTGTCCTTACATCCCCTACAAAACAGACCAGTAGCTCATGCTTGGCACTCAATCCATTTGCCTTGGGCCTTTTTCTGATGACAGTGTGACAGTAGAAGAACCAGAGAGACAAACAATGTCCTGAACACTAGGTTGAACCACTGCTGGCTCTACCTGTGCAAACACTTGTCCTGCTGCACTGCTAAGGGGGAGACCTGAGATGTCACCAGCTGCTACTGGCAATTTACGTACCGTGTCACCGAACTCTGCTTGGATCAAGTCTCGTTGACATGCTGCTGAAGACATTGGTAGCAGCAAAGTCCCCTCTGTTTACAAAAGAGTTTAGGGACAGCAGGAGTGTCAGTCCAACACAGCAGAGCACAGAAAAGAGGTGACAGTAGACACTTGTGTTCCATAGCTTGGCTGTTGGACTTGACATAAGAGACCCACTAAGTAAAGGCTTTAGCAAGCATAAAAACCAGGGCTTGTATGCATGATATTCCTAAAGTTTAAAAAGCAGTAAAGCCCCCAAATTCTCTGACTTCAGTGAAAACTGTACTAGTTTATAAATGTTGTGGCCTGAAACTCAAACTAGAATTGCAATATCTTAGAAACTAAGATATTGCATTTTTTCCATACTTCATTTCAGCTGTATTACAACATTTTCTGCATTTTATGAAGCTTGGTGTCACCACAAAAGCACATGGCCTTGAGAACAAGGTGAGGAAACATGAGGAAGAACATCTTTCTCAGCTCTTGTGGACTATGATGCTGAGCAAGTTGCAGGGCCGTTAAAGGAGTCAAAATCACACAGGACCCAACTTGTAGTTGCTTATAGGCTGGAAGAACCAGCCTTTGAGTCCAGCATTCTTGCTTCCCCATGCCTTTCCCTATGCCATCAGCCAAGGGGACTTGGGAAGAAGGAACTCTATAGGATTAAGTGCTCATTAGTAAATCAGTTTGCACTGGCTTTGGAGGGATTTGGGAACCAGACTCTAATGGGTCAGACTCGGACATCACATATGTCATCAGGATGTGATGCACAGTAAGTACAGGATGATAAATTTCTATCAAGGATGCTTCACTTGCTCAGCCAAAACAGAATTTCACTGCAACACTGAAAGCCACATCAGTTATTTTCCCAATATCACGTCTCAGACCAGGGGAGTACTAAGCTGTGATGAAAATTTGCAAGAACACCAGAAACTGTTACCATCAAATCTGTTGTAATGTAAAACAGGTCTTTATTCAAAGATTCTTTTCCTTACTGATGTAATGTCCTCTGTTGAAGTGAGTAAAGGATTCCCATTTCCATGACCTGTAGAAGACTTTCATGAAGGAATTGCCCAGCAACCTGGGACTGGTCTGGAAAGCAACTTTAAAGTAGAATTACATTCTCAATTTGAAGTCTGCAGCCCATTACAAATTTAGCTTTTCCCTTGATAAACTGTTCAGTGATTAATTATATTCATGGATGAGTGGGTGTGTGGTTTATTTTAAATTTGCATTTTCTAACCTCAGTTTCCGGATGCCATACCTAATTATAACATCATCAGATAGATTAAAGGGTGTCAGAATGATATATATCTTCAGATATATATGCAGACATTTTATGATCACATTTAATTTACCCATTAATGTTCCCTTGCATGGACTAAACAAAATAAGATCTTTTCTGCACTGTCATTTTAAGGAATGTTTTCTATTCCTTCCTCCCTTTCCCTTTCCCTTTCCCTTTCCCTTTCCCTTTCCCTTTCCCTTTCCCTTTCCTCTTTCTTTCTTCTCTTCATACCTTCTTCAGTATTCCAACTTCATTCTCTGAGTCAACCCAAACTCAAACACAACACTGAAGGAGCAACCCTTGCAGTACTGTACACAGAGATTATCTTAGTACAAAAGCATTTTAACTGCTTCTCTTTGTTTCTCAGGCCCACAGGCTCAGGGTCTGCAGTCCCCTTGAATGATCAAAGTCTCTTTCTTAAAAATGTTTCTTAAAATGTTTTCAACTCCTACACTAAGGGTAAGCACCCTGATCTAAACTTGGTTTAAAATTAAGCATTGGTCAGTAACTTTACACAGGAAATACAAAGGATGCTACAATTAATCAGCCAAGTGAATGGAGCTAATAAGAATGTGAGGATCACACGAACATTCCAGTTCACAGATTTTTTTGAACAAATGTTCCCATTTAGAAGAGATTGATTCTGCTGGAAAGATTGTGGGAGTACAGCTTAGAATAAACACAGGGAGTTGTTTTGTCAAGAGTGAATAAACCACTTTGCAAACAGGAAACACAGAGAGATGGTTGAATAGAGTCTCATGTGCAACAGGATCTCAGTGAAACAGGCCTACCCCAGGTTTTATGTGACTGCACGTTGCATAGTCCCCACTACTGTCACACAATATTTGCACTGACATAAAGAACCTCAGTAACATACAATTCTGTGGAAGAAGGAACCTTTTCAGAATAAACAGGGAATAATATAACACAAAGCAAGAAAAAACTTTTCACTTGAAAATGCCTCATATCTTTTTTTGCCTTGGGAATAAAACAAAAATCCCTTTCCAGTCAGAGTCACAGCAGCTCTCTCCAGACAGGCTACAGGGTGATTATTTGTAACATTCATGTTTGTATAAGGTCATCTGTGCAAAGGTTTTTAAAAAACAAAACAAACAACAAAAAAGCAGCATATATAATACTTTTTTTCCTGTAATTAAGGAGTTTGAGAGAAACCCTTACAGGCAAATCTAGTTGATTTATCTTTTCATTAATTAAGCTAATTCAGGAAAGAAGCATATTCAGAGTCATCCTTGTTAAAAGAAAAATAAAAACCAGTTAAAATCAGGATAACATGAGACACTCTTTCCTTTCACTGTGTCTGGCTCATTGAGTTCAAAAGAAACTGCTGAGACCAGCCAGGAAAGCACATGCACATGCAGAGCACAGTAACTGTGCATAAAGAAATAATTTCTAGCAAACCTGGAGAATAAATACAGATGTCACTTCAGTCTTCAATGATTTTGGTGAATCATTAGATGGTACTAATTCCTTGAACTCAGTAAAGAGGGTGAAGTCATGAGAGAAATGTACTCTGATAATTATATCACTGATCATCTCATTTTAATGTTCATGCACTGAAGCTTTCAGGTTGTCCCAGCATTCATGCAGGACTCTTTATGCAGCTCCAAGGATGCCACAGGCTTTAAGATCTGATTTTTTATAACTTTTCCCTGTCACTTAAAATTTCCTACATATTTTTTTTCAAAACAGTGATAGGAACAAAAGGATGAGAGGAATTTAAATCCCCTAAAGTGGGTTCTTGAACAAGACAGGAAAATGGAGCTTCAGATTCTAATAGATAAGTTCCCTAGATATGGTTTAATCTCAAAATACCATGTGTACAGAGAACAAATGTGCTGATGAAATGGTAAGCTGTTTGGCCAAAAAAAAAAGAAAGTACAATGAAATGCAAAATATTGAATCACTTGGATATGCTTTTCATAATGAAAAAATACCCACCAAAAAAAAATTCCAACTTGCTGCAACTGGCACTAAAGAAAAAAAATAAATGCCTGTCCTTGCCATTTCTTTGTAAACAGCTATAGCAGGTGACCCTCTGAGGATGAGGAAGGCAATTTGGAGTGGGAAGCAGGAGAGGGTTGCCAGTTGTAAGGATGGCCTTCATCCAACTCCATTATGTCAGCCCAGGAGTCAAGATGTTAAGGATTAGTTCTGCTTTGTATGACCTCCTGAGTTTCTAGTTTCTCACATCTGACAAAAATCATAGGATGTTACTAGGTCTCTCAACTCTAACTGGTATTTATCTACATGAAGTTTCTGGCACATGTTGGTTAAGGCAGAGTCTCCCACAAAAAACTTGTTGTGAGCACAAGATGTTACTGCTTAGTGAAATACCTACACATTTCAGAACTCACATGGGCCTGAATTTCTTACAGTTTCTCACATGCTCTGATTTCTTACAGTTATTGGAAAACCACTTACTACAGTGTCTTCCAACCTTCCCATTATCCTATGGGAAGAGGTATTACATGTCACTGCCTGTGACAATAAGCTATCCATTGCAACCCATTGGGTTATATTTCTTTTCAATGACACACTGAATTCCTTTAGCAAGTTCACTTCTCTCTCTTGAAATAACCTTCACACATCTTGCATGAAATATACTATTTTATTAAGGGGAAATTTTTTTTCAAGCTTGTCATGTTGTCATATGATAGCACAGGTGTCCCACCCAATCAACAGCCATTACTTCATGCAAACCATCAGGACAATGCTAAGCCTCCTAGAAACTTTCCTATATGTGCATGCTACCTATATGTAAAAAATAATATTAAGCTAGTAAGGGTTGATAAATTGTTTGTTTGATTTATGGACTAAAGGAGAAATGTCCAGAATTGAAAATTGGCCACTGTTATGTTATTAAATATTTTTTCTGGGCCATTCTGAGCTAATTTGCTGTCACACTGCCAGGAAAACACCAGTGCTATGCTGCTGGATTGCTCAGGGTTAGGATAACTGATGACATCAGATGGATTTGTAGCAGACTTGAGCTTGAAACTTTGGGGTGCCTAAGAGTGATTCTTAGAGAAACTATCAGTTCTCCCAGATTAAAGCAAAAACAAAAGCACAAACTAGATAAACACTTAGGTCAGTTGGCTGACAAGAATGTAGCCTAAAAAATGGCAGGGAGGGTTGGCACAGTAGCAGGAGGATGTGCTCTTGGCACCCAGTACTGCCACTTGCATATCACTGCATGGTGCTTCTTTTTTAGTGGTAGATTCCAATGGACATGTCCATCTTCACCACCACAGGAGAGCAAAGTTGTTGACCAGCCCATACCAAAGACTATGTGCCTCAATAACTCCTGCCTTCCCAAGAAGCCACCTTTGCCATGATGTGCTCAGAGAAGCATTGGCAGTCAGTCTTCTGTCCTGTCCTGTAGTAAGTGTTGGCAGAGTGTTGTGCTAAACCACACACTTTAAATTGCACAGCATTTGAAACAGCTAATGACTTAAAACTCCAAGTGGTTGCTCAGACCAACTGAGCTATTGTTGAGGAAAAAAAAAAATCCCAAAAACTGTTCTGGTCATACCCTACAAAATAAGTAAGAGAGGAACTTCTATGGGCACAAGGGAGGAAGCAGAAACCATTTATCAGAAACTCAGATAAGAACAAAGTTGGAAACTATAATCTGTTTAATTTTTTAATATATAACTCCTTGACATTTTTTCTTTTACTTTTTCTTTTATTATTCTTGTGCAAATGGGCATACAGAGGCATGGAGTTGGACTTGATGATCCTTATGGGTCCCTTCCAACTCAGGATATTCTGTGATTTTGTGATTCTGTGACAACAAGTATGAACTTCTGCAAAAGCTGTAGCCACTTTTCCTGCCACCACTCACCAGCTGCAGAAGGGAAGAGAAGGGCTCAGTGCTGGGGCCATCTGTATTAATTATCTGGATGAGGGGATCAAGTGCACCCTCAGTAAGTTTGCAGACAACACCAAACTGTGTGGGAGTGTGGATGTTCTGGAAGGCAGGAAGGCCCTGCAGAGGCACCTGGGCTGGCTGGATCGATGGGCAGAGCCCAACCTTATGGGGTTCAACAAGGCCAAGGGCCGGGTCCTGCCCTGGGGTCACAATAACCCCAGGCAGCGCCACAGGCTGGGGGCAGAGTGGCTGGAGAGCTCCTGGAGGAGAAGGACCTGGGAGAGCTCCTGGAGGAGAAGGACCTGGGCTGTCACTTGGCAGCCAGCTGAACATGAGCCAGCAGTGTGCCCAGGTGGCCAAGAAGGCCAGTGGCATCCTGGCCTGTCTCAGGAACAGTGTGACCAGCAGGAGCAGGGAAGTGATTGTCCCATTGTTCTCAGCTCTGGTGAGGCAACACCTGAGTGCTGGGGGCAGGTTTGGGCCCCTCGCTCCAGGAAGGACATTGAGATGCTGGAGTGTGTCCAGGGAAGGGTGATGGAGCTGGGGAAGGGTCTGGAGCACAAGTCCTGTGAGGAGCAGCTGAGGGAGCTGGGGAAGGGTCTGGAGCACAAGTCCTGTGAGGAGCAGCTGAGGGAGCTGGGGCTTTTCAGTCTGGAGAAAAGGAGGCTGAGGGGAGACCTTATTGCTCTGTACAAGTACCTGCAAGGAGGGTGCAGAGAGGTGGAGGTCAGTCTCTTCTCTTGGGTAGCAAATGATAGGATGAGAGGAGATGGTTTCAAATTGTACTAGGGGAAATTTAGGTTAGACATCAGGAAGAATTTCTTTACTGAAAGGGTGGTCAAGCATTGGAACAAGGTGCCCAGGGCAGTGGTGGAGACACCATCCCTGGAGGTATGTAAAAGGTGTGTAGATGTTGCACTTGGTCTAGAGATTAACTAGGCAGGGTTAGGCTGTGGTTGGACTCGGTCTTAAAGGTCTCTTTCAACTCAAGTGATTCTATGATTCTGTGTACTCCCTGCCTGATGCTCTGACCATGGGCAACATGCTCAGTGGATAACCCACTGCAGCAACACATCTTATGAACCTATGCCCTTCTCACCTCAGCCTAAATTGAGTCCACACCTAGCTGCCTGTCTGAAAACCCACTTGTTCTCCCAGTAATAAAACTGTGTGTACTGCATCCCTCGTGTCCATGTGCAAAGTTCATTTTCAGACAGTCCCATTCAAGCCAAAGCATTTCACTGTACTTACAGGAGAGGCAAACACGGGCTCAGTCTGCCTGCCACACGTGTGTAAATACCAGCTAGTGCTTGCCCTCAGAGCACAAGGCTGAAGCCTGTAAGCATCCATCACATGCTGACTCACACCCTGAGCTATAAAATGGGACTTAAAGAAACAGCAGCTCTGTGCTTTTTGAAGGATGCGTTTTAGTTTAGACAGACGGAGCCCTGGGGGTGCGTTCTGGACATTTCCTGCTGGACTCTGCAGCTGTAAAGATCAGTCACATTATAAGCCTAACCAGCTTGACAGAATCCCTTTAACTAAATCTGCAAATGAAGGCAACCCCTGATGGGAAGGAAGGGCCACTGTGGCTTAATTAACTGTTAATGAAGAGCCTGGGCCTTTCCAATACTAGTACAGCACAACTTAAAGTAATGCAACCAGATGGGGAGCACTCTTGGAGAAAAAAAGAGACTTTGTAGTCCCCCTCGTTGAAATGATACTTCTCTGCCTTGTAGTGCTTCTGGTATACCCAGCAAGCCTCCAAAATATGAGGTGTATGGCCCAGCTTTTAGCCAACCATTGTCAATTACCCACTTCTCCTGCCCTGCATCCTGCTGTCCCCACCTCAATGTGTTATCTGTGCTGACCTCAAAATCATCATCTCCTCTACAACTGCATTCTGAAGTGCAGGAATCACTTAAACAATATCTGCTGAATGTTGAGTGATGGCCTCAATTCAGCCAGATAATTCCAGGATACCAAACAATGGTTAAAAGTTGTCGGGTCCTCAGTTGAAAACCTTCTGCCTGACAGTCTCAGGCACTGCCCTGCTGAGAGACTGAGTGATCAGATACTCTGACTTTCCACAATAGCTGAGTAATTTGCCAATGTTTGCATTCAATGATGTGCTCTGGCAAATGAGACAATGAAGGAAAAAACACTTGGAGGGATGTTACCTTCCAGGCTATTGACAAATGTTATCTACAGGTATCTGAAACATGGGTATGCCCATGGATGTTCAGTCATCCACAGTAATTTTCCTGTGAGCTAGCTCTTCATTAATATTCTCCAAATTTTGCACACTGTCATGAAAGTCATGGAGGAGAAGAGGAGAAGCCCATTATTTTAATAGTTTAGACCAAAGAAGGCCCAGTCCTTTTGCTGTATTCAGCAATTCTGCACTTCTAAATGCATCCCTGTTTCAAATGGCTGAAGAACTGACTCTCACCATCCCTTGTAGATGGAGTTCCACAGCTAATAAATGTCACTGAAGAGATTTTTTTTTTTTTTCAGTGGCCCACCTATGTTTCAGTTCCTTCATGTTTATCTCATTACTCAAACTTTAATATTTTACCTTCTTTGGTGTTTCATGCTGGAAGTTCCTGTGGATGACTTGCACAGATTTATGGACTCTAGAAAGGAAATATATGATGATTTAGTTTGACTTCTATATAACATACTATTTTATTTTTTTTTTTGTCAAGTGATTGCTTCATCTCAGCCATTAATTTGTGGCTGAATTAAAGCATACCTTTTAAAAAGACAATGACTCTCCATTAAAAGACTTCAAGTGGCAGAGAATTTATGATGTTCCTGAGTAAACTGCTACAATGGTTCATTCTTCTTATGGTTAAAATTTTAATTCTGAATTTTAGTGACCTGAACTCTAAGCCATCAATTCTTGTTACAGCTTTTGCCACTAAAGAATTCTTTCTTTTCAACTCTGCTTGAGTAATACCTTAGTTTTCATTTAGCTTATATTAATTGTGAGGGTTTAACACTGCCTGGTTAATAGGAACACAGGTCTCAAGATTACTCAGAACTACCCAGCCAATGTTGCTCCTTATAATAGACAGTGATCTCCCCCTCCCCATATTTTGAGACCTGAGTCTTTGTGCCTCCTGTCTTTCCAGAAGAATGGCCCCCCACAAAAAAAAGGTAATTAATTTTGAATGAGTCATTATTACCACTTTTTCTGTTCTACCTTTGTGGTATTTTTCACCCAGAAGGTACACATTATCTGTGCTAAAGTGAAAATTACATGTAGAGATCATTTTTGTGGAGAGCAGGATCTAGAAGGGGTGGCTCTGAGGCATACATGCAGCAGAATGGAAAGGAGAACAGGGCAGGAGATTTCTCTAGAACACAACTGTTATTAAGTGCACTTGTTAGTAAAGAAACTATAGAAATGTATATGCCCATTTCACACTAATGCCCACTCAGAGTAAATAGGATCTTGTCAGTTAAGGATTCCTCCAAAAGCCTTTTCACACACAGAACAGAAGGGAATTAAGCACCTAAAAAATATTGACAATAATAATGACCTTTCACCATGGTTTACACCTTTGGCCTCGTTGGATATACAATTCTGTACCAACATAAAGTTTTAGCTAGAGGCTTGACTTTATTTTCACCTTTGAACTGTTGCTTCAGCTGTGCCTATAGCCACACTTCATGCTGGTAGAGATTATCTTCCTCTAGTACAGGACCAAGCTACAGACATTGGGTAAATAATACATCAAAATGACATCAATTTCATACTATGATGTTAGGTTTGTTAGATAACTCCTAGCAAAACAATGTTCCCTTTGTCCTGCTGCTCTCTCTTGAGCTTACTCAGTGATCCCACAGGTAGTTGTCCACCCTGGCTTCTGTCCTTGGCTCCACTCTTCAGCTGGGGCTCTAAACACAAATGCACCTGCTTCAGCCTGGGCACTTGCCAGCACATTCTTAGTGTAGTAGATTCTTAGTTAAGCAGATTTGTACAGGTCTGGGAGAAAAAATACAACTCCTTATCATTATGACCAAACTCTCCAAGAAATTCAGTCCCTCAGGCAGCACATGTTTTACATCTGATTTACATCAGATGTGGGCTAATTATTCCCTATAACTTGGGGTCATTCAGATAGTGCCCTTGGGATTAAAGATTTACAGATTTTAAGTTCAAATTACAAGTACTGTCCATTTGGGGAACTGGTCAAAGTGAACAGGCTGCTGGTGGCAACATCATAGGCAATTCTCGCCTCCTAGGCTGATTCAAACTCCATTTTAAGAAGGAGTCATGGAAACATAAATATAAATTCACAGAACTGAGATCAGAATGCAAATGGGCCATTTTTTTCCAGTCTCCTGCAGAGAAATTCAGAAGGTTTCAGAGTATGGCCTTGCTACTCTAGAATAGAGTGCAGCAAGTTTGGTTTGACTAAGGCATATCAGCCAAGGAGAGGACTGTTACAGAAGATTACTTGTTTGGAAGCAAAGGGAGAGAAAGGTTTTCTCAGTAGCATGACAGCTGAATGAAACTGAGACAAGACAATGAGCACAAGCCACTTCTCCACCTGTAACTGAGTAAGAGAGGAAAAATGCTCCAGCATAAGTCAACTGGACTACTTTCTGTAACTCAGCATTTTCAGCACATGTATCACCAGGAGTTGTGCACTACCCACTAACAGCTACCAAATGCACCACCTACCATCCTTCTTGGATATGAGACAAAATGCAAACATGGAGCCACTGTGCAGAGATAAAAATGAGTGAGTTAGCACTCTGTGATGGCACATCTCAGATAAAAGAAATGGCATATCAAGCCTACAGAAAGTCTCATCTGGTAGCTGGGCTGAATAAAACATAGAGCCCAGATTCTTTGCCATGAGGTGATATCTACTTTGCAATGTTTCAGGATTTCTGCAAGTCTTAAAGAGCTATGTAAGTGAAATAAAAATAACTTTTCATAAATAAACAGTTTACTGACCAAACTTGCCACGGCTGTATCTCCCCAAACCTCAAGGGAAGAACTGACTACTGAATCAGCTACAGTGAGAAAGGTCCCTCTCTTCATGCCTTCAACACCTACAAATCTTCCAGGGCCTGCCAGGCTTCCCACAAACTGACAGAATTTCTGCAATTAAAATAAATTGGCCTAGAGTCAAGTTTACAAAAGGAAAGTGCAGGATTTCTTTCTGGCTTATAGAGGAGAAGGCTGTGAGAGATATTTAGGTAGAGTAGTAGCTACAGAGTAGAAGCAGTGTAACAGAGGAAAGATAAGATAAACTCAAAAAGGCATCCTGTGTTGCCTAGAATGATTTCAGCTTTGGCCATGCCAGAAAAATACAAGTCTTTCCACTTAAGAAGAAAAAGACCTTTTTAGCCTTTTTTGGGGGGCGTTAAACACCTTGTTAATTTTTCAGCGATTAACAGCCGTTTAGCACATGGAGAGTGTGGTGGGCAACTTATGTAGACGAATAAATTAAGGCTAAGAATGTATGCTAAGATGAAAATCAAAGCTGTCTGTTTTATTGGAAAGGCATCTGCAAATGAGAAGGGAGGAAATTGGGTTCTCATTAAAAATGGGAAAGAGAGCAACAGCAAGAGAGAGAGAGAGAGGAAACTGAAATCTCATTAAAATAACTGGAGAGACTGTCCTAATTATATGTTTCCAGCTGCTAACAAGAGGATATTTGTTAGAGGTTCAGAGTGCTTTTCCTCCAACCAAACCAAGCAATATTAATGGCATTATTCTGTCTCTTGTTGCAGTAGCAGCGACACAATCTTTCTCAAAATAAACACTTTGGGGCTGGAGATCAGCGAAGTAAACACAAGCAGTAAAGGTCAACTGCTTTTTCTCTTAATGACTGGTCGGAGTGCTGTGGCCTGACCTCTACCCCGCTGCATGAGAAGCGGCAGGTGAGGCAGTGCAGGTCAGTAATGGACTAGTGCACAGGGCAGCAGAGGCACCCTTGCCCTGAACTACAAAGCTAACAAGGCCTTGAAGGCATAAGCAGAGGCCTTCAAGGCCTTGTTAGCTTTGTAGGCTGAAGCTTAGGCCTCTGCTTAGGCCTTCAAGGCCTCTGCTTAGGCCTTTAAGGCCTTGAAGGCCTAAGCAGAGGCCTAAGCTTCAGCCTCACCAGGTGTCTGCACGTCATGCTGCAACACGGTGAAACTTGTCACTCACTTCTGAACTCAAAGATCAGCCATCTTGTCTAACAAACACACACAAAAAAAAACCCTTGTGTCTTTACTCACAGTTCTTCCACTGGCTGTTTCAGGGCCTTTGTGAATGAAGCCTCCCCTCAGCTTGATTCTGTACAGACTGAGGGTAAAAATACTTTCTCCTGTTATTTCAAGATCTCAGTAGGAATGAGACAGAATTCAGTACCTCAAGGGGCCTACAAGAAAGATGGGGAGAGGCTGTTCAGTAGGGCCTGTTGTGACAGGACAAGGGGTGATGGTTTTAAAATAGAGGGAGGAAGATTTAGATTGGATATTAGAAAAAAGTTCTTTCCTGTGAGAGTGGTGGAGCACTGGAACAGGTTTCCCAGAGAGGTTGTCAGGCTCCCCACACTGGCTGTGCTTGGTGCAACAAACTGTCATGATCCTTCTGCTGATCTATCTTGTTCTAGAGGGTACTGCAGCCTGTGTCTGCTCCCAAAACCATATTCCACCTCTCCTCTGTGGAGTTCAGGGATGATGTACAAAGAGCATATGGTAGATAGCTCATGATTCAGGGCAGCAAGTCATTCTCTAAATCATAGATGGGTACCCTGGGGCCATGAAGACTGATTTCTCTTTGGGAGGACAAGGTGCTGGCCTGGCAATGCCTATCGCAGGTTGCGTAAAAATATATGTAATTAAGTGAGCTGTTGTAATTTCTGTCAGTGGCCATGGGTTTCCAAAGTCATAAAAAAAAGTTGTATATTCCTTGCAATTAACATGATCACTAGAACATCGTGAGGGCAGTGTATAAGGGTTTGAATGCCAGCCACTGCCCCTCCAACCATGCTTTGTATTCATTATGTGAAATACTTTTCTGGGTGAACTTTCTTTTAGTAGGTCCTGGCCTACTGAAGGCTAATTTGCACCGAAGACATCAATTATTCTCTTGCATGGAGAAAAAACCCAAACAACAAACTGCCAGAATAATCCAAAACAACAGAAAGGAACAACATAAATGTAGGCAAAAATCTCCCAATTCTTGGCAGCACATTGCATGAAAACTCACAGGCATTAGAAACAGAATATCTTCCTCAAGGCAACACATCACCAAGATCATTATTGTGCTGCCAAGAAGCAGAAAATACTAGCTTGGTACTATCCTATCTACTGACTGAGATATACTGCTCTTGGAGCTGCCTTTGAACACATATTCTCACCTGCCTCTTCCAGGCAGTGTACTGGGCCATGTAGGTGTATCCTTGGGTTCTCCTGGCCTGTCTTAACATAAGAAACCATACATGGCAGACTGTGAGATGTTCAGACATTGTGAGTGAATGGAAAGAATCAGGTTCAAGTGAACATCACTTTAAGCCAGCAATAATTTCTGACTTAGAAGGAGCAAACGATGCAAATACTGACTTAGTGAGTTGGTTGATAATGCTACTAAAATTGATGTACAAAAGTGATACATCATATTTTACCAGAAGGAGTCAACAGCAATCCAAATTCAACTTATCATCTCTTCATTATAAAACAAAGTCCACAGGTACTTTCCCCACTGCCTATTTTTACAGACTAAAGTCAGGCTGCCATTAAGCTGTATGTAGTCTGGCAGGGAAGACTGCCTCTAATTGATGTCACTACGAGTTTCCCAGTAGACTTCTGCTGTTGTACAAATACTTGCAACAATAAGGATAGAAAAGGCCTTGAGTTGCTTCATGATGTTCAAAGAAACTCTATGCACTTTTTGTGGAAGCCATGGTGAAGCGAAGCAGATCAGAGCAGATGAGACTGTCCATGTAAATGCAGCATGGGCCTGAATCAACTTTCTTCCCTATTTTTTTTTCTTGCTTTCAATTTTTTTTTTTTTAGAAGCAATTTCTCTGATAATCCTGCATGCTGGTATTACCAGCAGCACACAAGTGTGTCTAAAACCTTGATGACAGTAATTAATGTATTCCATCAGCACCCATGTCTCGCAGCCAGCTGTTTTGTTGTGAAATCTGCCAAGCCCTAGAGGCAGAAAACTGTGCCCCTCCTTTCACTCCATACAATGACTGGTGTAACTTTCACTTAACGATTAGTGGCTTTATTCAATCCATCAGCATAGGGCAAGGGTTACACTACTCTCAGGGGCATCCAGCAAAACCTAATCTGATAGAAAGCACTCTGCTGAAGAAGTGCCTATCAGAAGAGTAGCTGCAGGTGGAGAAATGAGAGAGGAAAGAGAGGAGGCCTTTTAGGGAAAGAAATACCACTTCTGTTCTGCTTAGTTATCAGTTCATACAATAGCATGCCTGGGGAAGAAAGATCTTGGCTGGCAGAGTAGGCAGATAATATAGGTGCTATGCTTAATTATCACAATGACCACCAGACTGTGTATCCAGTCTTTCTGTCTTTTATTCTATTCCAAGCAGAGTCTGAGAAACCTCTTTTCTACTGTCAAGCCCCTACAACTTCCCTGTATGGGAAGCTCTATCTTTAATGTCACTTAAAATAGGAATGGAGCATTTCTATATGTCATTATATACTGACAATCTGCAGGTAGAAAAAGAACTTCTCGCCATCTATAAAGAAAACCACTTGTTAATCCAAGATTTAGATGAAACAGAAATGGAAGATCACTCCAAGAAACAGCCTTTAAAAAAACCTTTGCACTGACTAGAGTTTATGAGTTACTAAGGCTACCGCTGTTCTTCTCTATTTCACATCACATAAAAATTATTTTTCCATTACTGTTGTCCCAGTAAAGGCAAAGAAAACTCAGGTAAGAAATGGGACTTTAACCCTTCCCTCAAAGCAGGTAGGTTTATAACCTGTCTCATTTCTTCTGAATGCAGTAGTATCAAAGCATTCTCCACCAGGAGCCCTAAACTTCAAATGTGGCAAACATCCCTGTTTTCTCTGGAGCCATTCCCCAGGCAAACCTGCTTGGAGGCTTTCAACTGGTATCTTTTGGCTGCCTTAGACATCCTTCAAGTCTATCACCTATTCCTATTCTGAGCTGTGCTGCAGGCTGCAGGAGCTACTGTTGGTTCCTGCAATCCTGTTTGCAGTAGTCTTCTCTAGCTTAACTCTTATAACTTGCAACTGGTGCTTTTGCTTTGCATATTAAGCCCATGTGCCTTTTTTCCACCTTCATAACTCTGCTCTTAATTCTGTCACATCTATGCTCAGGAAGGCTCTGTTACCAACACTGATTTACTTGGTGGACAAAAAAGCTGTGTATCCTTCCTATCCTTTCACTAGAGCTGTCACTGCATATGCACCCCCATCATCTGAAGCTGTTGTTACTGCTCAGCTTCCCAGCTCTGGCAAGTGCTACACTGCCAAATGTTGCTGACAGCAAATGCTTATGACCCTTATGAGAGCAGATTTTTTTTCCCTATACTGTTTTCTTCTCAGGAATATCTCTGACTGTCCACAGTTGGGAGCTTTGCTTCTCATTTCAGGTTTGGTTAGTTGGGTTTGGTTTTTTTTTCCCCAGGACTCCTCTCTTTCAGCCAGACCTTGTGTTTTCTTATTCTCTTTTACCTATCACAAAGTAAAGTTAAATTACTTTCATAAAGTTGAGGGAGGGGGGTAAAACGAAAGAAATAACTTCCTAGTTTCTATCAGAAAACTGAACTTTACACTTCACAGTAAAGCAACCAGTGAGGCTACTGGGTGTGTGTCTTTTTTTTCATAGACTTGTCAAAGTTTGCCAGACCCGAGTCCTGAGTCCTGGACCACTTCGATCAAAGAGTCTGTAACCCCATGTGATCCCCTCCCCTTTTGCAAAAAAAGCAGAAATCAGCCCATACAGACCATTATTGTAGGTGCCAAATCTACCTTCAGTAGATAGGTGTGGTATTTAAATATAGGTAAAGACTCCCTCCTGTGGAGCTTCTGAACTCTGCAAAAGCCCAGCAGGTTTTGATGTTGCTCTTCGGGGAAAGTTGTTGGTGCTAAACAGTGTTTGGGACAGGCATTAACTTTGGGGACAAATCCCTGACAAGAATTAGTCAGAGTTGGTGGTGTCTAGGTCTGATTTGTTGGCTTAATAAAGCAGGTTCAGCTTCTGCCCGTGTCAGTGGGCAGAAACAGCAACATGTCTGTGAGTGGAAAAACCATTTTCAGAGCAAATGGCACTTCCTGACCGTCCCCACCCTGTCGGCCTTGGCAGCCGGTACAGGGGCCCGAGGCCTGGGCCTTGTCTCTGCCCACAGGGGCTGCACCCTGAGGGGTATCGCAGGGCCACCATGGGAGGCAGGTAGAGAGGGATGCCACCTTCTTGCTGCCCTTGCTCTGCTTCCTTCACCCAGGGAGGATACAGTCCTCAGCTTCATTTCAAGGAGAAATCATCCTTTGGCTGCCTGTCCCGCCTCCACTGCCCTCCCTCTGCCATTGCAAAGGGGCTGTTCCTGACTCCATGGTGTGAAACCCTGAGGGAGTCCCTGGGCAAGGCAATGTGGAGGGACCAGGAATGAACCCTTTCACATCCCTTCAGGGCAATGGGCAAGGCTGCTGGCAAGCAGAGGCACAAACACATTGTCCATTGCTGAACAGACTTTTCCATCACTTTCTGTCCTGTCATGACCTTGGTCAGCATTTCAGAAGCACAGATGACCACAAAGAGGTGGATGGTGGCTGAAGGGAGAAGCCCTCGAAATAGTCACAGCTTAGGTAGGATGTGATGGCAGGAGGTCCCCAGTGGTTCTCAGTCCAGTGGGGATGCATTTGAGGAGAGTTCAAGACCAGTAGCAAGTGCATTTCAGCAGTGAAAAGGAGCCAGCTTCTTTAACTCCTTCCTGATCCGCATCTGGCTGTTTAGGCTTCTCAGAGGCAAAGGAGGCCTTTGTGCATTTTATTTCCCCCAGAAGATTTGCAGCCAACTCTACCATACACCTGCCACCCTGCCAAAAGTAATGTAAACAAGGTTTTTCTGTTTAGTCTGTAGCCAAGAAAATCTCTGTATATTTTGAACAACTCTGGCCCTCATGATCAGAGTTTTTTGAATACACCTTTTTTTTTTTTTCCCCTCCTTTCACTTGTGCATTTAATGGCTTGTGGATGGTATGTTCTCCTGTATTTATGCATAACTTCATTTCTACAGGTCCAGGGTCAAACTTGGAAGCATGGTTTGAAGGCTACATTTAGGACTACCCAAGTTTGAAAGTAAAATGGGCTGGATACACTAACAGCTTGCAGCAATATTGGTACTTCTTGTAGGAGATGTGCATAGCTCTGTCAGAAGAGAAGGATGTTTTTACTGCTTCCTTCAGCTGTCTTCTTTATAGAGACAGTTACAGGCTGTTGGGGAAGGGAAATGCACACAGGTGGTAGAAGGCTAAGTTTTAAAATGTGATAATTTCTTTTGCTGCAGAAAATAGTATTAGTATGATTTAGGATTAATTTCACATTTCAAAATTCCTTGATTTTGTAATTTTTAATTGTAAAAATTTTAATTTTTTTGCTCAAGCTAAAAGCATCTAAACACATTATACAACAGGAAACTGTTTTCTCTTGCATAACTAAGAAACATACAAAGGGATTGTGGTTAAACTTTCTAAAAAATTTTACCTAAGAATTGAAACTGTGCACTGAAATGGGAGATTATAATGAAAGTCCAAACTTAGCCTTAATGATAGGTTTTACTTTTTTGAAAGCTGTAATATGGGGTAACCATTTGTACCAGCCCAGCACACGGGGCACTTCTTTTGTCTCTGACACTTAGAAAAGCTTCCTTTCAGCAACAAAATATATTTGGGTTCCTTAACTGAATCACCAAAGAGAAGAAAAGAAGGAAAGGAATAAAATTATAAGAAAAAAAAAGGCTTATCGACTCCATCTAGTTCAAAAAGCTCCCAATATAGCAAGAGAACTCAGCCAAACCCCTAATGCCACAAGGTTCACTCGTTCCCTGACCTGATCTTGTGCTTTTCACTCCACACTGGAGTAGAAAATTTCATTAGCCCCTTCTGGATCTGTGTGTCTTGTCGTGTACCATCTGCTCTTTCTGTACTGGGGATGCCTAGAATAAAAGGACAGTGAAAAGGATGGCTATGAGCAAAAGACAAAAGATAGGAGAAGCTGAAGGGATACACAAGTTTAGAAGGAAAATACAGGGGAAGGAAGAAGAGGGGAGGAAGGTGATGAGAGGAATAGAGGTGCCCATCAGAAAGACCAGGAGATTATGGAGAGGTATTTTACTTTCCCATCTGTTAGAAACAGAGAGTCTTCATTTCATTGTGTACTCAGTGGAATTCTCCCACCTGGTTTGACACACCAGCTGAATCTACAACCCACCCTGTAGCCTCTACAAATATGTCAATCAAACTGACCTGCTGTGAAAGCTGTGAGAAGGCAATCTTTTGTGTTATCCTCACATACATGTTAGACCCACACAGAATCCCTGCTGTATCTTATTTTCAATCACAGGATGTTGGAAAGCTCCTGCAGATGTTATTTTTGCCATGCATGTAAAGGAATATTGTGATGTGACTAAAGCATGAAAGATGAGGAAAAGCCATGAAATGGGGTCTGGTGTGTGAGCTAGCAGACGGGAATCAGTCACACATGGGAGGCTCTGACACGGGACAAGCTCAGCACTCTTTTACATGACTCATTCTGGAACCATGGAGACAACCAGCTTTGCAAATATTGCCAGAGAGCTGATGATGAAATTGCTACAGTCAACCCAGATGTTCTATAAAGAAGCCCTTCAAGAAAATCCTGAAGCATCTGTGATGGCCAAAGAAAACTTCCCCGTTATACCACAGAGCAATTTAAACAAGTTTCACCATCCAGCTGCAGGAGCTTTCTCAAGGTTCTGGTCTTTCTTTCTTTTGTGTGTCTCAGATATTGTTAGACCCACAAAGTCAGTTTGGTGATTCAATAACAGGTCTGAATTCCTCACCTCACAGGATGTTTGAGGAATAGCTTCACTGTATTGCAACGTTAAGTTTAGTTCTAGTTAATTATAAGGGAATCTACCAGATGTATGCAGATTGTTTGGTCTATCTATACACCTGTACTGTAAATTGACCTCAGGTGAGAACTTCTGGAACTTCTGTGAAGAGGACCAAGTCAGTACTGTCACATTTCTGGTACACAGTAACACAAGTGAAATCAGAATTATTTTCTGAGCATGATGAGGTGGAGAGACTGTAGTAGTGCATCCACCATCTTGTGAAGCAATGATAATCAGTTGCTAGAGTTGCAGGGTGGAGACTAGCAATAAAATATATTTTAAAAAGCTGATAAGCATTATTTGCCCCTCTTTCACAGACAGGTAGTCAGAAGTGTAGCTTTCATGGAAGCCCATCAGACTGATTCAGAGAAAAGCGTAAATGCCCAGTGGCCTGACTCCCACCTCCTAATTATGAACATTTGATGCTGATGCCTTTTCATTTTCCTCCTGGTACATGGTCTTCTGCAAAAACAAGGTGGCATATAGTTCCACTTAGGGATTTTCTGTGATGTAAAGCACATGATTTCAGAATAATCAGAACCCTACTAGAGGATGGCAGAGGAAACATTGCCACTCTTTCCTTCTGACAGGTAGTCACATCTTAGAATCATAGAATCATAGAATTATTAGCGTTAGAAGTGACTCCCAGAGGTCATCTAGTCCAACCCCCCTGCAAGAAGCAGGGACACCCCCAACTAGATCACGTTGCTCAGGGCCTCATCCAACCTGGCCTTGAACGTCTCCAGGGATCCAGGGGCATCCACCACCTCCTTGGGCAACCTGTTCCAGTGCTCCACCACTCTCACAGCAAAGAACTTTTTCCTAATATCCAATCTAAATCTCCCTCCCTCTATTTTGAAACCATCCCCCCTTGTCCTGTCACAACAGGCCCTACTGAACAGCCTCTCCCCATCTTTCTTGTAGGCCCCCTTGAGGTCCTGGCAGAGCGCTAGAAGGTCTCCCCGGAGCCTCCTCTTCTCCAGGCTCAACAGCCCCAACTCTCTCAGCCTGTCCTCGTAGGAAAGGTGCTCCAGCCCCTTTATCATCTTTGTGGCCTCCTCTGGACCCTCTTAAATAAATGTGTCTGGGTAGAAAACTGATACAGCAGTGAACACTTGTGTGTGATCCCTGATAGAATCCTTGGATGCTTCACAGATAAATTAATTTCAGCTTTAACTGAGCTGCTTCCCTGGCCCTGCTCAAGTTAGTTAAGTTTTCAATTGGCCTGCCACTGACCTCTCAAGGTATGGGGAGACACTTTGAGCCAAGCTGATGACTCACTGTCATGCTAAGCAGGTCACACTTGTCCTAAGGGGTTGCGTAAGGGCAGAGCGGGGGAAGGGGGGAGTTCACCGGGATGGAGCTAAACTGATCCGTGCTGATCGCTATCAAGCCTCTGTCCAGCAGTAAATCAGATCCTGTGACACCAGTCATCAAAATAGAAATGTGATGTGCAAGTGTCTTTGTGAGCTGAAGACCGTTCCTTTCTTTGGACAGCAGGCTGGTAAAACGATGCTACATGTAAGTGAGGTGGAAACAGTTTTATGAAGGACTACTGTATCAAGCAGATTTTCTGCTCATAGTGAGAATATTGAAAATACCATTGGTCAGCTTGTTTTCCTGTCAGGTTCTGACACAAGGAGTGCCAGCTCTCTCTCACGTGGTCTGAGAAAACCAAGAGCCTGTGTGTTAGAAGAGGTAAAGAAGAAATGAGAAAAGTTGTTTTGGGTTCAGTTTGTGGTTCCTTTATTTACACTGGGTTCTTGAGCACTGGATAAATAGGTTTCCAAAATCCAGTAAGCAAGCAACATTTGGACCTCTCCTCCTAGAAGGTGTTTGCTATAACATCTACTCCAGGAACCTTCCTTGCTTCCCCACTGCACAAAATTCTACTCTACATTAACCAAGATAACCAAGGAGAAGTTTTAAACAGGGAAAGCACGGGGCCAGCTACGTAGCCTCATATAGGAGAACTGCTTTCTCCCTTTCCTCTTTTCCTATCAGATGATCAGATGCACAGGCACCACATGCCAAAAATGCCAGCATCCCACATCATGTGAGTGGCACACACACAGTCACATAATGGGGAATAACATTCGGACATGTGATCAGCTCATTCCGTGTCATTTGATGGAAGGAAAGGCTGTGGGGGCTTCAGAAAGGATGACAGCAAAGAAGAAACTAACAGGAAAATTAATCCAGAAGAAACTAACAGGAAAATTAATCCAGAAGAAACTAACAGGAAAATTAATCCAAATACCCTCCCTCTCCAGCCATCTCCAAAATACTTTCACATGACACTTCCTCCTCCTGACAGCAGTCCTAGCAGAGAATGCCATGGCCATGTCTTTGTCACCACATGACTGAACGACAGCAATGTCATAAACTTTGGGAAGAAACCTTTAGCCCATAAGAAATTCCAGCTACATGCAGAGGAGGGCAGACTATCATTCCATCCATACAGATTTGTGAGTCAGGATGTCTGATGTCCCTTTGATCTGGGTGTGCACCCTAAAGATGTACAAAACCAGAATTAGGATGTAGGAAATCAGGACCTATATCTTCTTTACCATCTACTGTTCCAAATGCCTGTCATGCTTTTTGATATAGTCTTTTCTAGTAAGATCACATAGTAGTATCTTCTTTTAAAAATAAATAAATAAACACATTTCAACAGATGTTTCTCCCCATGAAGCAACCTTTTCCTTTCCAGTAACACCTTCTTCCACTCTTATCTCCACTGCTCTGGACCACTTTCTTCACCCATGC
The DNA here is from genome assembly GCA_013399135.1 of Heliornis fulica. Taxonomy (NCBI): domain Eukaryota; kingdom Metazoa; phylum Chordata; class Aves; order Gruiformes; family Heliornithidae; genus Heliornis; species Heliornis fulica. Next base: position 99,494 of record VXBZ01010961.1, on the reverse strand, counting down.
GTTCTTTTAGCCATCTCTGGTACCACCTATGGCATCCCTCCTTGGATTCCCATCCCTTCTGTCTAAGTGAAGATGACCTCTTTGGAGTTTTGACCACTGTTTGGAGTAGTTACAGGTCCTATCTGAACAAGGTGCAAGGAGCTGCATGAGTGTAAGTGGTACAGCTGATTCTAACAAAGGAGGATGAATGTCAGTAAATCCACTCCTGAAATGCCTTACCCAGCCTCAGATCATGTGTTGCTTAACATAACCAGAGCATGGAAGGAAATTTTATATATTTGACAATTTAATCAGAGTGAATCTGACACAACAGGATATGAGATCCAAAGGAGAAGACCAAGCATATATAACTTCCAGGTAAACAAATCTTTGCATCAGAGAAGACCCTTCCCCTCCCTCCAGACTCTCATCTCCATCATTATCTTGTCTGTAACTTATCTGTAAGGGGACCATTTTGTGGCCTTTGGCACTTAGCATAGAAAGATCTTTGTCCCACCACAAAGACCTCTGAGGTGATACACACAATGACAGCGGTGATATATATTGAATATATATATATATATAT